>JARQOC010000002.1:397249240-397328064 GCA_033576535.1 Allobates femoralis
GGTACTTAGTCAACACCATTTTGATCAGAAATATATAAAAGTCATCTCATCGCGACAAGGTGAACCCAATCAGGATGGTGTGGAGCCCACTGGGACGGGGTACTCAGTACTGGACGGGGTACTGCTGGGGATGTCATGGAGGTCCTAGTCCGGACCGTGTCCCGGGTTCCGCAAGTAAATGGGGGGCGGGGGGGGGGTAATATTTACAGGGGAGTTTGTCGTGACGCCATCCACGGGTTGTGGTCAGGGTGCAGAACCTCTGGGGATGATGTTTGGCAGCTGTAGATGGAACGGCTCTCCGCAGGTAGAGCCTGGTTCCACAGGGCAGTGGTAGTTAAAGTCTATGATGGATGCTATAGATGATGCAGGATAGGGATGATAGTAGAGACGGTGGCTGCTTGTGAGGGAAATTAAGGCTCGAGTACAAGGATCACACACACTCACGGTTTTGAAGCTTTCCAAGACTTTACCGCAGGTGTTGCTAGCAAAGTATTGTCCACGGGGTCTGTTCCGGGGCTGGGTTGCTCCCACCCTGACCGGGTCCTCAGCTTCCCACTGCTTCACTGTGTGTGTAGCCCTGCTGCTGCTTTAGCTGAGCTGCTGGCACTGTCTCTCCTCACAGGTACCCCCTTTGCTAGGCAACTTGAGTCTTTCCGTGTGCTTCTGACCCCGCCGTGTTGCTTTGCTGAGGTACAGTGTCGATCTACAACCTCCACTATCCCTGTGTTTACTGTGCTGAGTGTGTCAGTCACAGTTTTGGATCTGGTATCCGGTCAGTGCGCTCCTCCAGGGCGAGTTGTGAAGTCACTCAGTCTCCCAGATGTGTTCCTCTGCTTCTTGCACTCCTACCCTCAGACCCTGGCTAGGCCTGGAATCGAGGAGCAGACTGTAGAGAAGCCTGAGGCAGCCTCTTTACACTACAGTCTCTCTCTCAGTTCTCCCAGGAACTGAACTAACTACTTCCTCTTGACCCAGAGTATATAAGGGACCTGCTTTTGCTCCCCCTTCTGGCCTAGAGGTGCTAGTGCAGTGTCAGGTGTTGTGTGGGGAGTTAACCCTTTGTGTTGTTTCTGTGGCACTTTAACTCCTGGGGTGTCACAATGGTCCTAGCGCTCATATTAAACCTCTCTGTGTCAACAGACCTCAGTATAGATGGGGCATAGCAGGACCCAAACCTTCAGACACCTGAAATAATCAAAAAGCTTGCTATTTGATCAGAGGGTATCAGAAGAATGACTCCATCATTAAGTAGAAAATAATACTTCAGCACATATGGAATGCAGGTGAATAGAATCTTGATATAGAAGACCGACGTTTTGGCTATATACAGCCTTAGTCAAGGTATATCTGAGTGCAGAACAGAAAAATGGTCGTTAAAAAAAAAAAAAAAAAGTACATACAGCATATATGAACATGGAGAAATTTGAGAATAGCACAAGAAAGAAAAATATGTACATAAAGGCTAAAAAAAGTATTTAAACATTTTTGAGAATTGTGCACTTTCGGGTAATTGAATGAATAATTAGGTGGAGTGGTCAAATAAATATATTACCTATAACAGAGAGGAAGGAATTATTTAAATATTTGGGGTATCTCTGGATGAGTACAAATGATAGAAATGTGGAGACACAATTAGGGAGGGGGACATTCACAGAAGTGCACATACAGCACTTGAAAAAGAACCACCTTTTTCATGTGCAGTTCTGTGAAAATGTCCCCTTCTGTTCTTGTGTCTCTGCATTTCCATAATTTGCACACATCCAGAGATGCCCAAATGTTTAAACATATTTATTTTATTACTAGCTGTACTACCCGGCTACGCCCGGGTTAATAAATAACTGATATTAGCTATAACAAAATAGAATTTGAATATGTCATATTAATGACCTGTAGGAAAATAGAAGCTGAGCCGTGATTGGTTGCTATAGGCAGCCTAATAAATCTCCAGCCAACAGTAAACCCTCCCCCCGGCCGGGCATATATGTTAACTCACACATACACATAATAGACAGCCCATGTGACTGACATCTGCCTTAATTCCCTATGTGGCACATGTGTTGCACATTAAAAACAGCCAATCAGATGTTTATTTTTGGAAATTAAAGATAGCACACATGTGAGGCGAGTTGTGTGAGGCGATTTGTGCACATCTGTGTCTGTCTGTGTGGTGTGTGTGTCCCTGGGGTGTGTGTGTCCCTGTGGGGTGAGTGCATGTGTCCCTATAGGGTGTGTATATGTGTGTCCCTGTGGGGGAGGTCTGTGTGGTGTGTGTGTGTCTCTGTGTTGTATGTGTCCCTGTGGGGTGAGTGCGTGTGTCGCTATAGGGTGTGTGTGTGTCTCTGTGTTGTGTGTGTCTCTTGTGGTGTGTGCGTGGTGAGTATCCAATGTTGGGGCTGCACCTTAGCAACTATACACTTGCTGTTACTCTTTGTGTGCGTGTGGTGTGTATACATGTCCCTGTGCGTGGTGAATATCCCATGTTGGGGCCCCACCTTAGTGACTATATGCTGGTATATGCTGTTAGTCTTTGGTGCGGTCATTAAGCCCCTCTCATTCACAACTGTTAACTGGTAACTGTCACTTTTTCCCCATTATGTAGATAGGGGCAAAATTGTTGGTGAACTGGAATGCGCGGGGTTAAAATTTCACCTTACAACATAGCCTATGATGCTGTCGGGGTCCAGGCGTGTGACTGTGCAAAATTTTGTGGCTGTAGCTGACAGCTGTCGATTTTCCTCCAATACTTTTCCTTTCACTTTTTCCCCATTATGTAGATAGGGGCAAAATTGTTTGGTGAACTGGAACGCGCAGGGTTAAAATTTCGCCTCACAACATAGCCTATGACGCACTCGGGGTCCAGACGTGTGACTGTGCAAAATTTTGTGGCTGCAGCTGCGACGGTGTAGATGCCAATCCCAGATATACATACATACATACATACACACATACAGCTTTATATATTAAGTTTGTAGAAAGAACAGAGCCGCACTCACCAGAGGTTGATCTTGTATCCTTTATTCCAAGTTCATTCCTATAGACATGAACAACAGCAAGGGAGGGGGTGCGGGGACGGAGGAGGACGGCCTGCCGTTTCGCGGTCGTGTACCGCTTCGACGACCTATGATAGAGGACCCGTCGAAGCGGTACACGACCGCGAAACGGCAGGCCGTCCTCCTCCGTCCCCGCACCCCCTCCCTTGCTGTTGTTCATGTCTATAGGAATGAACTTGGAATAAAGGATACAAGATCAACCTCTGGTGAGTGCGGCTCTGTTCTTTCTACAAACTTGATTGTCACTTGCTATTTTAATGCCAGCACCGCCAGCAACAGCTGCATAGGTCACGGGAGTGACAGCCCGCCCTAGCATTAACGTTAAGTGCCCGGTGTTTCCTTTTGTTTGATTGAGCTTTATATATTAGATTATTTATTATTATTATAGTGCCATTTATTCCATGGTGCTTTACATTCAAAAAGGGCATACATAGACCAGTACAATATTCATGAACAATACAAGGCACGGACAGGTACATGAGGGAAGAGGACTCCCCCCGCAAGGGCTTACAGTCTACAAGGGATGGGTGAGGATACTCTAGGAGAGGGAAAAGCTGGTCATGTGGGGTTTAGAGAGCAGAAACTCACTGCAGGTTGTAGACTTGTCAGAAGAGGTGGATCCTCAGGTTCCTATTGAAGGTTTCCACGGTAGGCGAGTCTGATATGTTGGGGCAGAGAGTTCCAGAGTATTGTGATTGTGGGAGGAAGAGATAAGAGGGGAGTAGAAGACGAGATCTTGAGAGGATCGCAGGTTGCATGAAGGTAAGTACTGGGAGACCATGTCACAGCCGTGCGGAGGAAACAGGATGTGGATGGCTTTGAATGTCATAGTTAGAGTTTTGAACTGGGGCCTCTGAAAAATGGGGAGCTATTGAAGGGCTTGGCAGAGGAGAGACTGGGGAGTAGCGGGGAGACAGGTGGCTTAGTCAGGCAGCAGAGTTTAGGATAGATTGGAGTGGTGCAAGAGTGCTAGAGGGGAGGCCTGAGATAAGGAGTTTGCAATAGTCGAGGCGTCAGATGATGAGGGCATGTTAAGAGTGGTTTTGCGCTTTCTTGGTCAAGGAATGTATGGATCCGGGAAATATTTCTGAGATGGAGTCGGCAGGAGGCGGTACGGGCTTGGATTTATGGCATGAAGAAGAGGGCAAAGTAAAGGATCATCCCGAAGCACAGAGCATGCAGTACTGGTGAAAGTGTGCAGCCAATGACTGATTGGTTAGGTCTGGTGGAAGGGTAGAGCGAGATGGAGGAAAGATGATGAATTCTGTTTTGTCCATGTTCAGTTTGAGAAAGTGAGCAGAAAAGAAAGCTATAATAACAGACAAACATTGTGGAATTTTGGTTAGTAGGGAGGCAATGTCAGGACCAGAGATGTAGATCTGTGTGTCAGCAACATAGAGATAATAGCAAAAGCTATGGGACTCTATGATTTTTCCCAGCCGAGGGTGTAGATGGACAAAAGTAGGAGTCCTAGAACTGAACATTGGGGAACACCGACAGATAAGGGGGCAAGATGAGGAGGTGTTATAGGAGAGGGAAACGCTGAATGTCCAGCCTGTTAGACATTAATAGATCCAGGAGAGGGCCAAGTCTTTAATACTAAGAGATGAGATAATCTGTAACAGGTTGGAATGGTGTGTACAGTGTGGAGGCAGAGGACAGGTCCAGGAGAAGGAGAACATTGTGTCACTTGCTTTTGGCAGTTAGTAGGCAATTGGTGACTTTACTTAGGGCAGTTTCATTAGTGATGCAGTTGGAAGTCGGATTGTAACCAGTCAAAGAGGGAGCAGGAGGAGAGGCGGGAGGACAGTTCAAGATGGACATGCTGTTCCAGTAGTTTGAGGGAAAGTAGAACGTGATATGGCATGATATCTAAAAACAGAGGATAGGTCCAGGGAGAGCTTTTGAGGATGGGTGTGATTAAGGCATGTTTACAGGGTGAGGAGAAAATACCAACTGTTAGTGATAGGTTGAAGAGATGGGTTAGGGTTGGGATGAAGACTGTGATGAGGTTGGGGAAGAGGTGTGATGGGAGTAGGTCAAGCATGCAGGTGGTGAGATGTGAGCTTGACAGAAGAGAGGAGAGCTGATCTTCTGTCATGGAGGAAAAGCTGACTTTGGAAGAAGAGGGTTGATTAGTTATGAGGAGCAGCTGTGGAGACAGAGGGCTAAAGCTTTCTCTGATGTTATCAATCTTCTGCTGGAAGAAAGAGGCAAAGTCTTCAGATGAGATGAGAGGGAGGAGGTACTGGGGGATGGAGGAGAGAACTGAAAGTGGTGAATAGCTGTTTAGGGTTGTGAGACAGAGAGGTTATGAGAGATGAAAAATAGCCTTGTTTTGTAACATTTATTCCTGTCTTATAGATAATATATGTATTTGACCAATCAATCTAATTACTTATTAGGTTACCCTGAAGAACACAATTCTCAGAAATATTCACGATTATCTGACTTGCCTGTTTTATGCTCTCCTAATGATTGATTTGCATACTTGTATTTAGCCGTTGTGTATCATTTTTTCTTCTGCTGTACACAAACTTCTCTATGTTTATTTATGATGTATACATTTTATTTGCTTTTTATACTTTCACCATCTTTTTCTCTTCAACACTAAGGGCCCCGTCTCACGCTTCAATGTATCTGCGAACCGACCAACGATCCGACTTGACCTAGATCGCTGAAACGATGTTCAATGATTGCTAGTGAAATGTCACACGTAAAGATATCGTTAACGACGCAGTAACAATTCCGTGACAAGCAAACGATATTTGCGGTCGTTAGCTCGCCTACGTCCTTCACTTCTCAAGAGGCGAGGTTGTTAACGACATTGTTATCGAGGTGTCACACACACCCATGCTGCAGGTTGAACGAACGCTCATCGTTTGGTTTAAGGTCCGGTTCACAAACCTCCAATGAACGATCTGCCCGATTATAATTGATCGTTCGTACTTGTCACACATCGTTGTTACGACATCGTTAGAACGACTGAAAACCTGTGAAGTTTCAACAATATCGTTAACGATATTGTAGTGTGTGACGGGGCCTTTAGCTGTACCTTGACAAAGTCTGCAAAAAGCCCAAAGTGTTGTCTTGTTTTCTGTCTTGCACAGGTTGGATAATAAATGAATATACCAAGATTCTATTCACCTGCATTCCATGTATTTTTTTTTTCTACTTGTTCAGTCACCTGCCCATGGACTAAACGCCAGCTCAAAAAAGGGTTTGAACAGATACAAGAAACTAAATTAAAACCTTAGGCTTTTCTGATCGAGGTGGTGTTTAAATTTCCGATTACTATTTAGTTATTGACAACAGTTTATTTCCTCATCTTGTTTCTATCTCAGCTTTTGTCTTCTAGATGACCACAGTGTGAACGTGCACCTACATAAGTATTTATAGAAAAGGATCATAATTAGAGTTGGGAGAATTAATTGGAGCCTAGCATTAAGAAACCCATGGTTTCAGTGTACGGTCAGAGTGAGAAGTAGTGCTGAGGACTGTATGGATGAAATTGAGGGGCCAGAGCAGCGGTGAATAGAGTATTGGCAGTTTTCTTTTTCTACATTTAATGCTCAGTCTCTTCAGACCCCAGAGCATAATCAAGAACTTTACATTTGCTATGAAGAGTTTCCAGAACAATCTGGCGAATTCGATTGTTAGACCTGGTCAGCTCTGCTTATGCTAAACCTTAGCCAGTTAGTCATGGTAGAACTGTATTTTGCAAAGTTCAATAATCCTATTGATTGAAAGCTCAGTTTTCTATCTCTAGTAGTAAATGGCTTTGACCACTGAAGCATGTATAGACTTACCAGTTCCATCAGGTGTATCATAATCATTTCCAAATACATTCAAATATTCCCGTCTTCCAACAGCCACCTAAAAGTTACCATATCGATACATATAAATCAATAGCTCAAAAGCAGAACATATTGTTTCCTGGCTTCAGATGCACAACAGTCAGCTGTCAATCACTGTATAGAAACTGGTGGATAAGGAGGACAACTTGTTTCAAGAATAGAACAAGAATTCTGTGCTGTCTATAATCTGATCGCTCCCATCCATTAGCAAAACAAGACAATATTTACAATATCTTCCGTCCCCATATTATAATTCCCAGCTATAGGGCAGCTTGTAGTTGGCTCATTTTAAAATTTAAGGAAGAAGTGAGGTGGAAGGGTGGAGAAAACATAGCAGATAAAATAAAGATAATGAAAGCAATAAATTTGCTTGTGAGAATTGATGCGCACTAACAAACCTGAGAAACATATGGCATCAAGTTGTTGGGGATTCCTTGTGGATCTTCTCCAATGCGACCAGATATATGGGCTCCAACAGGGTTAAAATATCGTAATAAAATGGCTTTCCATTCCTAAAAAGGACAGCATATATCATTCTTCCAAGCCTTTAATCATCAACATTAAACAGAAAATAAACAATTGAAAAAGATCACTCTGTTTGTAATGACTCTCTATGATATATGCGTTTCACTTTATGTATTGAATTCCTGAAAACAATTTACTTTCTGATGATATTCTAACTCATAGAGATGCACTAGTATATAAGAATCTTTCAGACACACTTGGTGATATGGTAGTCCTTTATCTTTCCCCTGATGAAGCAATAAGAAGTATGATGTGAAACATATGTTGGGGCCAAGGTTTCCTTCTTTGGGTATCTTTACCCGACCCTACCACTGGTCTATCTGTATATGAGCATGTACTGCAATGTCTACATTGGCTGCAGCTATACTGTATTAGGGTTACTGACCTCCTCATACATACACTCCACATACTAGTGGAGGTTACTACTAGCACCTGTGCATGGACATAGTATATTGTCTCTATACTGACCTCAAACATATGCATTTTACGCTTTACTTGCATTGACGTTTTACATGGGTTTTAAGCAATATTCCTTTACTGTTTATTGCTATTACTTGCCATAGATTTGCACATATTGTTATATGGACCAGAAGTATTCTGGTCCAGTGAGATCATAAGGTTTTTTCTTCTTACACTTGATGCACTGTACATATCACTCTTCTTTCCCCAATTCTGTTTCTATTAGTCTCAGTCACACTTGTCATATATGTTTGCTGTTAGTTTTGGTATTTAATAAAATTATTATTGTTTTTTGCACTGTGCTCCTGTTTCCTCTTATTTGTATATTCATTATTGAGTTGTTGTCGTACCATCTGGACACGTAACTTGTGTCTATCGGTATTTTTTTTATCATGTCATCTATGAATCTAATAACAATCAGTCAATTTCTGCTGCAGCATTGTATATTAATACCATTCTACCCAATACGTTGTGGTTTTAGGGAAGAATATCTTCATAAAAGACAACCAATAGCAAATGGATTAATCGTCTAACAAAATGATTCCAAGAAAACAAATACACACCTTTCTATGAAGTCGAGAAATATGAAGGCACAATACTAATCCTTAAACGTCGATATATGGAAATGTAATACATTTCCAAACAGTTTCCTACTCACCCCCTCAGCTTTGCACTGATCCGCAATCATTTCTTCAATGAAATACTTTGTTTTTCCATAGGGGTTTGTACATCCCCCAACTGGGTGCTTTTCGTCTATAGGAAAATATTTGGGGTCACCATATACTGTTGCAGAGCTGCTGAATACTATTTTCTTCACACTGTGAGAGTTCATCACCTAATGGAAGAATATGAAACCATATGTGACTATGACATTTCTTATTAACAGCAACGTTAAAATAAAGTGAGGCCTTGTGAAGAGTTGGCCACAGCTACGGATACAGTCGAGAATTGAATTTAAATTGTGTGATTACCTAATGTATATTCAATGCTAATGCACAATTCTCTGGTTGCAAAATACAGTCAAACCACTTGTATGAAATAATTCAGTCAAGATCCTTTTCTTACCTCCAGAAGTTGGATAGTACTAGTCAGATTAACTTTATAATACAAGAGGGGTTTCTGCACTGACTCTCCGACAGCCTTTAAGCCTGCAAAGTGCATAACAGCAGAGAACTTGTGCTGTGGAAGAAGAAACGTCAGATTAAATAAGCAGCTAGTTCATGGCTTTCCAGTTTCAAAATATTAAAATTGCACTACTGACAGATCCCCCTTAATTGCTTGCGCCTCATTCATTTGTCTTATAGGGAACCTATCACCTTCATTTTCTTGATGATATATTTCTAGTCTGCAGGGAAATATTTCTGGCTGCCTTACTAAAAGAGTGACTATAGGGAGAAAATTTAAGTTTTATTCTCCCTGCAGCCACTCACTTCCATTGATTGGATGGTGCAGGAGGCTATTAACAGCTGTAAGGCTGGCTTCACATTTGCGTTTGTGTCTGCATGCTAATCGCATGCAGACACAAACGCAGTGCAAAGCAGGGCCGAAAGATGTGTCCGCAGCGGAGAATGTCCGCCTGCGGACACATCACTGTGGAGCCCAGCAGCCAATCAGCGGTGTCCGGGGGCAGAGATCAGCGCCGGAGATCTCCGCCTCCCGGCCGCCGGTAAGCTCCGGGACATGTCGGCGGGGAGAACAGCTGATCTGACAGCTGTTTGAATCTTCCCGCGCTGACACCGAGAGGAGATGTCGGCGCGGGAAGATTCAAACAGCTGTCAGATCAGCTGTTCTCCCCGCCGACATCGCTAGCAGATTACCAGCGGCGGGGAGGAAGAGGACAGCAGTGGCTCAGCTGATCTCCCGGTGGCCGTCGGTGAGCTCCTGTGACATCACCGGCGACCACCGGGAGATTTTTCAATGGGTCTGCAGCGTTCTCCTGCGCTGTCAAGCGCTGAACACTGCGGACCCATTGAAGACCATGCAGGTTTTGTGCGCTTGGGGACACTTGCTGATTTTCCAAGCTCCCCGAGCGCACAAAAAATGCAACATGCTGCGTCCCGGGTGCGGATGCTGGACACCGGATGGAGCAGATATCGTCCGCATCCGCACCCGAACGCAGCAAACGCAAGCACTATGCGTTCCTATGTTAAACATAGGAACGCAGTGCGCATGCGTTTGACTGCGTATGGGAACGCAGCATAAGCTGCGTTCACATACGCAAATGTGAAGCCAGCCTAATCACTCCCTGGCACATTGATAGCCTGCTCTGCACACACATGCTGCACAGCAGGCCACCATTCAATTTGCTGAGGAGTGATTACACTCCAACAAATGGAAGTGAGCAGCTGCAGGGAGAAAAAAAAAAATCTTCTTTGTCTCTTTAGCAGCTCTTCCAATAAACCAGTCAAACACAATTGTCACTATGTAAATTACTGCAGCGTCTGCAGGTAAATAACTTTATTTTTAAGGCGACAGGTTCCCTTTCATTGGATTTTGAGAAGGTAACAAATGGCCAGGATTAGTATGATTTACTGCTCTATATAAGGTCTAGAAAAACAGATTATAAAACACACAAAAAAACCTGTAAATTATATGGTTTTGATTAGCTGCTACATGTAATAAGCCCTATTGTAATATGTATTAAGAGCAGCATCTAGTGAGGTTTAATTTTGCTCTCTTTTAAAAGGGAATATGTCAGCAGATTATTGGTATGTAAAATGAGGACAGCAGGGATTAAAAAACAAAAGCCAACGATGCTTTTGTTTTCAGGGTTTGTGCTATTGTTTATGTAAATTTAACGCTTTATTACCCTGTGATTAACATTACAGGACTAATTTATCACATGCAAGGCAGTCCAACACACCTCATGGTCAATGCACAATCTCTATTGAGAGCCTGGTGTGGGCAGAAGCAGTTCTTCCACATACCTAAAATTAAATTATTTTATTGGGACAGAGCACTGCAGCCAGTAATCTAAGGCTGGCTTCACACTGCAGTTTTTCCCTGATCAGTGTCCATCAGTGTTTGGGTGCCAAAACCAGGAGTGTCTCCAAAACTCAGAACAGGTGTCAATCTTTCAATTATAGTTTTTCTCTGCAAGTTCCTCTCCTGGTTCCTCTCCTGGTTTTGGCACCCAAACACTGATGGACACTGATCAGTGAAAAACTGCAGTGTGAAGGCAGCCAAACATTATTTGTTTCAGTATCTCTTTGATGTCCTCAGGTGAGGTAGCAAAAACCTTCTGACAGATTCCCTTAAGTCAGGGGTGGGGAACCTTTTTCATGCCGAGGGCCATTTTGAAATCTCTACCATCCTTCGTGGGCCGCACATAGTTATCTCCTTGAAAATTATCCGCTATATTTGGTCAAACAAATAATAACCTCACCTTACTGGGACGGCTGGAGCTGCTTCTCTTTGGTGCGGCTGTGATGTTTGGTGATATTCTTCTTGTTGTTTCTCACAGCTGCTTTATCATTTTTGTATTGCCTAGAGCACAGTCAATTGTTTTGTACATCATACGCATCACATCGGAGACATGGGGACTACTGTATACACATTACACAGGAGACACTAAGACTGCTGTATATACATACATAGCAGACACTGATGGCATATACATCGCTGGGGCATGTATAGCACTGGGAAGGATAGGGGTCTGCACATCACTAGGGACGCTGGGGAAATAATTAGTGCTCGGGGCATGTACAGCACTGGGAAGGATAGGGGTTTACACATCACTAGGGAAGCTGGGGAAATAATTAGTGCTCGGGGCATGTACAGCACTGGGGAGGCCGGAGGCATATACATAAGTATGGAGACCTGGGGGCATATACATCACTGGGAGACTGGGGCTTATACATCACTGGGGAGGCCTGGGGGCATATACATCTCTGGGGAGGCCTGGGGGCATATACATCACTGGGGAGGCCTGGGGGCATATACATCACTGGGGAGGCCTGGGGGCATATACATCACTGGGGAGGCCTGGGCATATACATCTCTGGGGAGGCCTGGGGGCATATACATCACTTGGGAGGCCTGGGGGCATATACATCACTTGGGAGGCTGGGGGCATATACATCTCTGGGGAGACCTGGGCATATACATCTCTGGGGAGACCTGGGAATATACATCACTGGGAGGCCTGGGCATATACAGCACTGGGAGGCCTGGGGTATATACATCACTGGGGAGGCCTGGGGGCATATACATCACTGGGGAGGCCTGGGGGCATATACATCACTGGGGAGGCCTGGGGGCATATACATCACTGGGGAGGCCTGGGGGCATATACATCACTGGGGAGGCCTGGGGGCATATACATCACTGGGGAGGCCTGGGGGCATATACATCACTGGGGAGGCCTGGGCATATACATCTCTGGGGAGGCCTGGGGGCATATACATCACTTGGGAGGCCTGGGGGCATATACATCACTTGGGAGGCTGGGGGCATATACATCTCTGGGGAGACCTGGGCATATACATCTCTGGGGAGACCTGGGAATATACATCACTGGGAGGCCTGGGCATATACAGCACTGGGAGGCCTGGGGTATATACATCACTGGGGAGGCCTGGGGGCATATACATCACTGGGGAGGCCTGGGGGCATATACATCACTGGGGAGGCCTGGGGGCATATACATCACTGGGAGACTGGGGCTTATACATCACTGGGGAGGCCTGGGGGCATATACATCTCTGGGGAGGCCTGGGGGCATATACATCACTGGGGAGGCCTGGGGGCATATACATCACTGGGGAGGCCTGGGGGCATATACATCACTGGGGAGGCCTGGGGGCATATACATCACTGGGGAGGCCTGGGGGCATATACATCACTGGGGAGGCCTGGGGGCATATACATCACTGGGGAGGCCTGGGGGCATATACATCACTGGGGAGGCCTGGGAGCATATACATCACTGGGGAGGCCTGGGGGCATATACATCTCTGGGGAGACCTGGGCATATACATCTCTGGGGAGACCTGGGAATATACATCACTGGGAGGCCTGGGCATATACAGCACTAGGAGGCCTGGGGTATCTACATCACTGGGGAGGCCTGGGGGCATATACATCACTGGGGAGGCCTGGGGGCATATACATCACTGGGGAGGCCTGGGGGCATATACATCACTGGGGAGGCCTGGGGGCATATACATCACTGGGGAGGCCTGGGGGCATATACATCACTGGGGAGGCTGGGGGCATATACATCACTGGGGAGAACTGGGCATATACATGACTGGGGAGGCCTAGGGGCATATACATCACTGGGAGGCCTGGGCATATACAGCACTGGTAGGCCTGGGCATATACAGCACTGGAGGCCTGGGGTATATACATCACTGGGGAGCCCTGGGGGCATATACATCACTGGGGTGGCTGGGGGCATCTACATCACTGGGGAGGCTGGGGTATATACATCTCTGGGGAGACCTGGGCATATACATCACTGGGAGGCCTTTGCATATACATCACTGGGAGGCCTGGGGGCATCTACATCACTGGGAGGCCTGGGGTATATACATCACTGGGGAGGCCTGGGGGCATATACATCACTTGGGAGGCTGGGGGCATCTACATCACTGGGGAGGCTGGGGGCATCTACATCACTGTGGAGACCTGGGCATATACATCACTGGGAGGCCTGGGGGCATCTACATCACTGGGGAGGCTGGGGGCATATACAGCACTGGGAGGCTGGGGTATATACATCACTGGGGAGGCCTGGGGGCATCTACATCACTGGGAGGCCTGGGCATATACAGCACTGGGAGGCTGGGGTATATACATCACTGGGGAGGCCTGGGGGCATATACATCACTGGGGAGGCTGGGGGCATATACATCACTAGGGAGGCCTGGGGCATATACATCACTGGGCAGGCCTGGGGGCATCTACATCACTGGGGAGGCCTGGGCATATACAGCACTGGGGAGGCTGGGGGCAAATACAACACTGGGGAGGCTGGGGGCAAATACAACACTGGGGAGGCTGGGGGCATATACAGCACTGGGGGGGGCACACATGATACAGCTGAGGGGGGGGCACATGCTGCTACTATGGGGGGGGACGCTGAGGGGGGCACTTGATGCTGCTGTAGGGGCAAAGATGCTGCTACTGAAGGGGGGGGCACTGTCACATTAAGCTCCAGGGGGGGGGGGCAAACAGAGGAGCACACGATGCTGCTGGGAGTGTAAATATGTTGCTACACAGGGGCAAACATGATGCTCCTGAGGTAGTGCACATGCTGCTACTGAGGGGGCACACACTGGGGGTGGCACACATACACGGGGGGGTCACACACACACTGGGGGGGGTCAGTGGCACACATACATATTGCTGGGGCTGCAGCTCCGAACTCATCTGTGGGACGGACGGTAGAGCACATTACATTGTAGCCCCGCCCACAGACCTCGTCCTCACACTGGCTCTGCACTTGCCTGTGTGAAGGGGAGGTGTCTCTCACGTGCAGGCAGTGTTCAGTATTGAACGCTGTCTGCATCTTCAGAAGGCACACATCACGCTAACTTAAAGGGCCGGTAGCAGGAAAGTGCAGCTGCCGGCCCGGAGCACTGCGATCTACGGCAATGTGGCCGCGGGCCGGACAGAAGGCCATGGCGGGCCTGATCCGGCCCGGGGGCCGGACGTTCCCCACCTCTGCCTTAAGTGGTAAAAATTAATCAGAATTCAATTCACCCTGCTGGTCTGGATCCCCACAGTTACTGCCCTTCATGTGGT
The DNA here is from genome assembly GCA_033576535.1 of Allobates femoralis. NCBI lineage: Eukaryota > Metazoa > Chordata > Amphibia > Anura > Aromobatidae > Allobates > Allobates femoralis. The sequence goes on from JARQOC010000002.1 coordinate 397,263,882, forward strand.
TCCTTGGAAAATTATTTGTACACCCCATATTTAGCTCATGAAAACAGTATCATGAAAGCAGAAACAGTTCCAGAAGGTTGCTGGTTAGGGTTAAACATGATCTTGAACACATTCTCATAGATAGTAACTTAGCTAAATAGTTTATACTTTATCAAACAAACTGTTTAGTGCAGTCTTGTCCATGAGATCCAGTTCTTCAAATTCAATCTTCTTGCCAACAATTTCCTGCACCCTGATCAGACTTTCTGGCAGACCATTGGTCCCTAAAAGACAAAATACCTGTTATTAAACAGCTTATTAAAAAGAAGCGATCACATTTGTAACTACACTTGTTAGGCAATGTTTAGAATAGTGTTTGATCGCTGCCATGTCATTTAGAGGTATGCTTTTATTGTATGTGAACATAACTAAATTAATGTCAACTTGTGTCTAATGTGTAACAAATGTCTATAAAAGCTGATCCCTAGAAGACACCAAGAAAAACAATATACTTCGGGATATTTCCCATCCTCTTACTGATCAACAAGGGATTCTTGGAGAGAGGAGAACATTAGGGACCATTCTGTACATTTCTATTCCTCTAATGCATTCCTAATCTAGCAACAGATTTGTTATAGATTAGGTCCAGAAATATTTGAACAGTGACCGTCTCTTCAGAATTTGGGCTCTCCATTGCCAATATTTTTTATTTAAAATTAAACAACTGAGATGCAAGAAGTGTTGACTTTCAGGCTTAGTTAAAGGGTTTAAATGAAAATATCCTGTGAAAGGTTTCAGAATTGCAACCATCTTTCTACAAAACCTCCTTATTTTAGAGGCTCAAAATCAATAGGACAAATTTATTTTATCATTAAGAAAATGTTCACTTTTAATACATTGTAGAAAATCCTTTCCAGGCAATGTCTGCTAGAAGTCTAGAAAGCATGGATGTCACCAAATGCCCTGTGTGCGTGATAACATTATGTCCATGAGGCAGCGTCATTGTGACTCCTGGAAATATTGTGCATGCAGCAGCTTATGTCAGCAGTGTCAGTGCGCCCCTGAAGCCGGTTGTATGTGTCCAGGCTTCAGAGAGACGCACTGCTCAAGATCGATAGTCAGTTTATGCACTTCTGATCATGTGCAGTGCGTCTCTCTGAAGCCTGGACACATACAACCGGCTTCAGAGGCGCACTGACACTGCTGACATAAGCTGCTGCATGCACAATATTTCCAGGAGTCACAATGACGCTGCCTCATGGACGTAATGTTATCACGCACACAGGGGCGTGATAACATACAAAAGGGACCAACCAGTCTGGGGAAACAAAGCCCCTTTGACTAGTCAAAGCGCTAATTAGCATACGAAAAACAAATGTAATAAATGCATTTTTTACATATTGATTTTAGAGAATGATGTTATACCAGGCTGGTTAGGAAGGAAATTTCGACAAGCAAATGTGAAAGTATCTTGCTTGGATAGCACATGGGACCTGACATGCATGTGAGCATGCTTCATGGGGTTGAGATCTGGAGATAGATTGGGCCATTGCCAAATATTCCTCATCCTTGGTTTAAATTCCTGGGTTGCTTTTGTAGAATGTTTTGGGTCATTGTCTATGTGCTGTGAGTTGCCATCCAATCAACCCTGCTGCATTTGGTTGAATATGAGCAGAGAGAATAGCCCTGTACACTTCAGAATTCATCCTACTGCTTCTGTCTTCAGTCACATCATCAGCAAACAGTAGTGACCTAGTGATATTGGAAGCCATACATGCCTGGCCATGACACGGACTCCATGTTATAGAGTATATGGTGTGCTTTGGTTTATGAACTGTTCCAGAATTACTCCGTACTTTCTTCTTCCCGTGATTCTGGTACAGGTTGACCTTAGTTTTCTTTGTCCAAAGAATGCTTTTCCAGAAATGGGCTGGCTTCTTTAGATGTTTTTTTCTTTTTGCAAAGTCTAATCTGGACTTCCTATTTTTAAAAGCTGATTAGTAGTTTGCACCTTGTGGTGGGTGAACCTTCTGTATTTGCGGTCATGAAATCTTTGTAGGATAGACTTAGATACTGAAACACCTTCTTCCTGGAAAGTGTTCTTCACTTAGGTACATGTTCTGAAAGGGTTTTTCTTCACCATGGAAAGAATTTTGAGATTATCTCCATCACTATTGTCTTCTGTAAACATCAAGGCCTTTTTGAGTTCCCAAGCTCACCAGCTATTTATATATTTTTTTTAGCAGAATGCACCAAACTGTTGGTTTGACCATTCCTGACATTCCTTTTATATCTCTGATTAATTCTTTATTTTTTTTCTCAGCCGAGAACTCCTGTGCCAGCCTGCTGTGGGTTCACAGCAGTAGCTTCCAAATGCAAAAGCTACACCTGGAATCAGCTCCAGATCTTTTACCCACTTAATAGTGAATAGCCCATGAAGCCCACTAAATTGCTGTTTAGAACCTTTAGTCTCTTGAAACAGAGGCAGCAATATACTAAGGAGGTAATTCCTAAATCTTACTCCAATTAGAATGTGAATGCCCTCAAATTAAAGTGGAGAATCTACAATTTAAGCCTATTTTTAATATGTAACTATCTTGAATATGTTTTGACAAACATCTAAAATGACAAAAATGTATTTGACTGTCCAACAGTTTGTGTATTCAGCAACTATGCAGACATAAATACCTCAGGGATATCGGCTACTGCTCAAGCTTATTCCTCTATTCCTATTGTCAGCAAATGCACACTCAGCCAAAACTAGAGTGCATGTACTGTACATCTAAGAGGAAGCAAGGGGATGTTGGCACAGATAATGTTTAAGGTTAGTACAACAGGAAGCAGAGCACATACTTTATTTTCTTTGTATTGCATTATATACACCGTTGCATATCCTTTCTTTTAATCTGGAGTTGCAGAATTGCTGAATAGAATTATGATTGTGTTCTGCACACAAAATAGAAATTCCTCATTTCCCATACCCTAGCTTTAGCACCGTAAATAAGTTCTGAGAATTTGAAAATATCTTAAAGGAGTAAATATATGCTAGGTAAAGAGATTTACACAAAACACTGTACACTTCTTAGTTCAGAACTGAACTTTTTAAAAGAACGATAGAAATGTCAAGAATGGTCCATAGGGTCAGAGTAAATCAGGGTTTTCTTTCTGTAATATGGCCTATACATTATGGGATATCCATGTTCAGTCAGAAGTCCCATATCCTTGAGTATTGGACAGTATAGTTAAGCTACACTGAGGATGTTGAAGTGGTGGTTTCAGGAGTATCTAGCCACAGACATCAGATTTTATTATCATATTTGTGTGTAGCTTTCCTTTTTAAATATTCCCTTCAAATTATTGAACTCATTATATTTTTGAATTAAGTCAATGAAGGAGTTGAATTTTGGACCCATATAGAAGTAATATATTTTCTGGTTTGCAATAAAATTCTTGAAATGTCTATTTGAATTGATAGGGTAAAGAATGTAAATACCGTGTTAGCCAGTATATAGAAAAATATATTGCAATCTGAGAGTCCTCAGTAGTTGATACCTTTTAATGGCTAACTGAAAAGATGGTAAACCTAGCAAGCTTTCGGGACACTGGGTTCCCTTCTTCAGGCTGGTAATCGAGCTGGTAATACCAGCCTGAAAAAGGGAACCCAGTGTCCCGAAAGCTTGCTATGCTTACCATCTTTTCAGTTAGCCATTAAAAGGTATCAACCACTGAGGACTCTCAGATTCCAATATTTTTTTCTATTTGAATTGAATCGACATACATTTCATCTCAATATCACTAAAATATATATTGTAGGTTTTGTAATGGTAGATTAAAATTATTATACTGATTATACCCTTCCAATAGTTCCTAAAAGCATTTTTCACACTACAATTCAGACACATCGGCCGATCTCAACTCTTATTTTATACAAATAACTGAGAGGTTTATACTTTGTATGAGATATTGCTGCGATAGCCTTTGCGATACACATAGTTTTTAACCCCTTCACGACCCATGATGTTGTACAACGTCATGGGCCATGTCCCGGTGTTTGATGTGAGCTCCAGCGCGGAGCTTACATCAAACACCCGACATCTCAGCTGATCTAATCAGTGCTGTTAACCCTTTGGATCCTGCTGTCAATTACTGACAGCTGGATCCAAATGTGCCGCGGTGGGGAATGCGCTGTTCCCCACCTCCCGCGATAATATCCTGTCTTGACTCCGGAAGCTGTGACAGAGCACTTCCGGTGAGTAGTTGGCAGGCACTGCCACCCACTCACTGTCCGCAATTCTAACAGATACCGATAAGATGTCATAGACCTAATGGAAAAGAAAATAATTAAGTGGGTAAAACGACAATATGAGCACTGAGTTTTTCTTTCTGTTATTCTTTTTATTATATAACGAAAATAAGTCCCACGTTTCGGCTCAACATGAGCCTTCCTCAGGGAGCTGAACTGAATCAAACACAATAACATAAAGAAGTCACAATTTTGACATGTAACAAACCAAAGTATTACAAACTGTAAGAATACCAAAAGTGTCATTCTCTTAGGAGAAAAAAAAAATACATATTACACATAACTATGTGGAGGTTGTGCGTGCGACCGTAAGAGGGTGGTAAGGTGCAGGAGTGCCGTTGTAGGTGAGGGAGAACAGGGGTAGAAGAATGAAGAAAGCAGAAAAAAGGGGGGAAAAATCATACATAGACAGAAGAAAAAAAAAGAGAATTTTGTTTACGTACCGTAAATTCTTTTTTCTTTAATCATCAATGGGAGACCCAGACAATGGGGTTTAGGGCACTGCCCTCCGGAGGTCACACTAGGTACTACAAGTTTGTAGACACCGCCCCCTCCGCTTATAAACCCCTACCGCAGGGAACATCCTCAGTTTGGTCTACAAGCTGCGAGGAGGAAAATAAACCACACCCGAAACATCGGGAAGAATGCCGTGCACAAACGGTTCAACAACCCGGCAAACACTGTCTCAACAGAGAACAGGGTCAATGCAAAACATGCAAAGGAACAACTGGGTGGGTACTGGGTCTCCCATTGATGATTAAAGAAAAAAGAATTTACGGTACGTAAACAAAATTCTCTTTTTTCTGGTCATCATAATGGGAGACCCAGACAATGGGGATGTCCTAAAGCAATACCCCAGGGCGGGAAGAGTTCCTCAACAAGACGGATAACATGGTTCCCTTTTAAAGGTGGGCAACCGCCGCCTGTAGAACCCGCCTGCCCAAATTTGCATCCGCAGAGGCATGGGCATGCACCATATAGTGCTTAGAGAAAGTGTGTAGGCTGGACCAAGTGGCCGCCTGACACACCTGTAGAGCAGATGCTCTATGTCGCAAGGCCCATGAGGCACCTACGGCTCTGGTAGAGTGAGCCTTCAATCCCACCGGGAGAGGCAAACCAGAAGACCGGTAAGCCTCTTGAATGGAAGCCTTAATCCACCTGGCTAAGGTTGACTTTGAAGCCGCGGACCCCTTACAGCGACCTGTCGTAAGAACAAACAAAGAATCCGAACTCCTAAAGGAGGCGGTTCTGGACACATAAATGCGTATAGCTCTCACGAGATCCAGAGTATGGAGGTCGCGCTCCACCTGATGAACTGGAGCGGGGCAAAATGACGGGAGAACAATCTCCTGGTTCAGGTGAAACGTTGAAACCACCTTTGGCAAGAATTCCGGCCGTGGACGCAACACCACCTTGTCTTGGTGAACCACCAGAAAGGGAGACTTGCACGAAAGTGCAGCCAATTCTGAGACCCTCCTCAGAGATGTAATCGCCACCAGAAAAGCCACCTTCTGGGACAGACGAGAAAGGGAAACCTCCCTCAGAGGCTCAAATGGCGGTTTTTGCAATGCCGCCAGGACCATGTTAAGGTCCCACGGATCCAGAGGTCTTTTGTAGGGTGGAACCATCCGCGACACCCCCTGCAGAAATTGACGGACCTTCGGGAGAAGCGCCAATCGTCTGTCAAACAGCACAGAAAATGCTGAGACCTGACCCTTTAAAGGAGCCAAGGGATAATCCCAACTCCAAACCCGACTGTAGGAATGCCAACAGTGTCGGGATGGACAAGGGCCACGGGGACCGGCCCCCAGAGGCACACCAGGTAAAAAAGATTTTCCACGTCCTGTGGTACATTTTCCTGGAAACTGGTTTTCTAGCCCGATTCATAGTGGCAACCACTGTAGGGGAGAACCCCCTGGATGTCAGCAGCCAGGCCTCAAGAGCCATGCAGTCAATCTGAGGGCCTTGGAATTGAGGTGGAAGAATGGGCCTTGCGCGAGAAGATCTGCGCGTTCTGGAAGAGCCCACCTGTGTCCGCCTGACAGTTGCCACAGGTCCGGATACCAGGACCTCCTGGGCCAGTCTGGAGCCACTAGAATGGCTACCCTGCATTCCGACCTGATTTTCCACAGCACCCTGGGAATCAGAGCCAGAGGAGGGAACACATATGGTAGATTGAATCTGGACCAAGTCAAGATCAGGGCGTCCGCTCCCAACGACTGGGGGTCCCATGACCTCGCCATGTATTGCGGAACCTGATGATTCAGCCGTGAGGCCATCAGATCCACGTCCGGAGTGCCCCATCTGCTGCAGATGTCCCGAAAGACGTCTGGATGAAGGGCCCACTCTCCGGCGTCCATCCCCTGCCTGCTCAGATAGTCGGCCTCCCAGTTTTCGACCCCTGGGATGTGAACTGCGGAGATCAGGCAGTTGTTGTCCTCCGCCCAGGATAGGATGCGGTGGACTTCGGCCAGAGCCTCTGCACTCCTGGTTCCTCCTTGATGATTTATATAAGCGACGGCCGTCGCATTGTCGGACTGAACCCGGATGGGTTGTCCTGAGAGGAATCTCTGAAAAGCCAGGAGTGCTAGATAGATCGCCTTGATCTCCAGCACGTTGATCTGCAATGCCGACTCCGACAGAGTCCAGAGGCCTTGGGCCCTGTGGTGTAAGAACACCGCACCCCAGCCCTTCAGACTGGCGTCGGTGGTCACCACTAACCAAGACGGTTTTATGAAGGACCGGCCCCGCGACAAGTGATGTGGTTGAAGCCACCACTGCAGGGAATCTCGGGTCGGTTGTGACAGTGTCACCAGCCGATTCAGCGAGATCGTCCTCTTGTCCCACCTGCGTAGGATCTCCAGCTGGAGAGGACGGAGGCGAAATTGTGCAAACGGCACCGCCTCTATCGCTGCCACCATGCGACCCACCAGCTTCATCAACCCACGAAGGGATGATTGTGGTGACAGGAGCACCGCTTGTACTCCCGATCGGATCGCCACCTGTTTGGATTGTGGCAGAGACACCAGGGCTGAGGACGTGTTGAAGTCCATGCCCAAATAAGTCAAGGACTGGGTCGGAACCAGGGTTGACTTCTGAACATTGAGGAGCCAACCGAATTGTTCCAGAGACCGCATGGTCACATCCAGGCTCGCTTGACAGAGGTGTTCCGATGGCGCCCTGACCAGCAGGTCGTCCAAATAGGGAATGACGGCATGGCCCTGCACGTGCAGGAGAGCCATCATGGAGGCCATCACTTTTGTGAACACCCGCGGTGCCGAGGCCAAGCCGAACGGCAGCGCCACAAATTGGAAGTGTTCCTCCCCCACTGCAAATCTCAACCATCGCTGGTGAGCCGGTGCAATGGGCACGTGAAGGTAAGCGTCTCTGATATCTATGGACGCCAAGAAGTCCCCCTGTGACACAGCCGCGATCACTGAGCGCAGTGATTCCATACGGAACTTCCGAACCAGCACGTGGCGGTTGAACAACTTCAGGTCCAGAACCGGGCGGAAGGATCCGTCCTTCTTTGGGACTATAAAGAGGTTGGAGTAAAAACCCCTGAACCTCTCCCCGGAAGGCACCGGGACCACCACTCCGTCTCTGCGGAGTCCCTCCAACACCAAAGAAAAGGCCTGAGCTTTTTCTGGGGAGGGAACCGACCGATGGAATCGGGATATCGGTTTTGACGTCAGCTCTATCCTGTAACCTCGCGAGACCACGTCTCGAACCCACTGATCTGAAACGTGAAGTAGCCACTCGTTCTGAAAGCGAGACAAGCGGCCCCCCACCTGTGGGGAGGCAGGAAGAGAGAGCGAGTCATGTAGAGGCGGGTTTGGGGGTGGCAGCTGCTGCCCCCGCCGGCTTCTTTGGACGACTCTTAGAGCGCCACTGAGAAGCGGGCTTGCCCCCTCGGTCCGTGCGAGCGGACGGTGCTGATGACTGTGAGCTGGACCGAAAGGACCACTGTTTTGGGTTCCTTTTAACGGTATACCGTGGCTTAGGTTTATTCTGCGGTATTTTAGACTCAGCAGAATCCTTAATTAGCTTATCCAGCTCTGTGCCAAAAAGCCTGTCACCAGCGAAAGGAAGATTCTGCAGAATCTTCTTAGATGTGGCATCTGAGTCCCAAAGACGCAGCCACAACAACCTGCGGATCGCTATAGCATTGGCCGAAGCCACAGCTGAGCGAGTAGCAGTTTCCAGAGTCGCCGTTCTGGCGTAGTCCGCATAGGCCCTTGCCCTTTCGGTAAGTGCCAGGACCTCTGGACTGGACCTTGCCAGGTCAGTGATACCATCCAAGCAGGTAGTAATCGCTTGTAAGGTCCAGACCGTGGCAAAGTTAGGGGCAAATGACGACCCCACCGCCTCATAGGAAGACTTGGCGAGTTGCTCGACCTGTCTATCAGTAGCATCCTTCAGTGAGGAGCTATCCGAGGCAGAGAAAAGGGAGCGTGCAGCAATCCTGGTCATGGAAGCATCCACCTTCGGGGACTGCGACCACTCCTGAAGCACCTCCTGGGGAAAGGGGAAGCGATTGTCCTTGGGTTTGCGGACATAACGCCGCCCAGGATGTAACCTGGGGGCTCTAATCACCCTTCCAAAATTAGTATGGTCCATAAAGGAGCCACTTGGTCTAGCCTCCGGCCGCAGCCATTGATAGACCTCCTTCGGGTGCACCGTCACCTCCTCAGGGGGTGTCACGAGACGTAAGGTCTCGTTGATAGAGGACACCAGATCCTCCACCCCATCTGGTGGTTCAGACACAGATACAGACCCGAAAGTCGAACCCCCATCATCTTCCTCACCATCAGAGGAACGCTCCTCCTCAGAGAGAGTCTGGAGCTCGGGTGAAGCCTCACGACGAGCCCGCTTAAGGGGTCTCACAGCAGAAGAGGGAGACACCCGGGGGTAACTGGAAGGAGTAGCTGGGCTATCCAGTCTCCTATTAAGTGCCTCCAGGGATTGCGACATGGAGGACAGCTGAGACAACAGAGATTCATTGATCCTGTTCTGAGTCTCCCAAGGCCCTGAGATCACCTGAACCTCGGGGTATAGCACCGGGGTTGCTGACCCAGTAGTTGCAGCCCGGGCCTCTGGGCGTCCACAGTTATTGCAGGACCCCTCCACCAGTGTTCCATTGCACGTAGCACATGTAACGGTGGTCTCGGCCGCCTTAGCAGCACGCTTCCCAGCTGAGGACATGGTCACAGTAGGGGTAGATAAGCCCAATTGCAGACAATAAAACCGGGGATCCCGGTGGCTTACCGACCGCTGTAAAGCGGTATGAGGGAGCGGTGTGTGTGTGTGACCTCCGCGCTGTCTTCCGGTCTCCCCTCTTGGAGTGCAGACGCACGCTGCATACAGTTCCCAGCCGGGAAGTGAGGGTAAAGATGGCCGCCGACAGAGAAACTGTGGGCGGCGCCGAAGACACGCGGGAAACACACACACACGCCCCGCGGTGACGTCACCGCACGGGCTGCATCCCATCCTCCAAGCATCCTTCTCATGAGGGAGCTGGAGCCCGCAGGGCGGGAAACAGTGTAAAAAACAATGTACACAGACTGCAATTACATGTCACACATCCGCAGCCTACGGCCTCAGCCCCTGTGACACACAGGGCGGTCAGCCAGGGTGACCCCAGCACAGGGTACACCCGCAGAACCGCGGACCCGAGGGTAACGCGCGGTCTGAGTGTCATGAAGCACATAAAGTGCCAGACACTACCCCCAGGCACACAGGAGACACCGAGTGCCTCAGTGCCGGTCCGGTCTGTAAGCACCATTTAGGGAGGCCTCGGACGGGGGTGCAGCACCAGTCTGGAGTGTAAGCACCATTTAGGGAGGCCTCAGACTGGGCCGCTCAGCCCAGTCCGGAGTGTAAGCACCATTTAGGGAGGCCTCGGACTGGGCTGGCTCCAGTCCGGTCTGTAAGCACCATTTAGGGAGGCCTCGGACGGAGCGGAGCTGTGCAAGGCTCCCATCTCCCACTCACCAGAGCCCCCAGAGAGGGATAGAGAGGAGTGTAACAGCGTACCGGGAGAACACCAGGTGTCCAGGCCCTAGGCCCTCCGGTACCTCCACCAGCGTGTGCCACTAAGGGTGAGCGGGGAGGCTGTCACCGGTCCCGACTGGGACCTTATTACCTTGTCTTCAGACGCCATCACGTAAGTAGTGAGAATGCAGTGAAGTGCAAGCAAAGCGTGATCCTCCGAGCACACTAAGTTTAAAACTGAGGATGTTCCCTGCGGTAGGGGTTTATAAGCGGAGGGGGCGGTGTCTACAAACTTGTAGTACCTAGTGTGACCTCCGGAGGGCAGTGCCCTAAACCCCATTGTCTGGGTCTCCCATTATGATGACCAGAAAAAGGAAGAATTGGTGAGGAAGCGCAAGGTATTTGAGTACACATGTGATAACTTTATTCCCCTACGTTGAGCCGAAACGTGGGACTTATTTTCGTTATATAATAAAAAGAATAACAGAAAGAAAAACTTCTCAGTCTATCTCCTTTCAAATTGAGTGTGCCGAGGCTAACTAATCTTACTTTGGTACAGACTTTTCTCAGAGCACCTCAGAAGGGTTGAGCCAGGTCATACCAATTTTTATTAACTCGCAGACACAAGCCACACACACACACACACACACACACACACACACACACACACACACACACACACACACACACACAGTCACACACAAGCTACAGAGACACAAGCCACACACACAAGCCACTACACACAGACAAGCCACATACACAAAGACACAAGCCACACAGACAAGCCACACACACACACAGACACAAGCCACACAGGACACATACAGAGATACAAGCCACAGACACAAGCCACACACACAGACACAAGCCACACAGAGTCACAAGCCACACACACAATCCACATACACACACAATCCACAGACAAATTCAACACACACATACACAGGCCACACACACAGACACAAGCCACACACACAGACACAGAGACACAAGCCACACACAGACAAATTACACACACAGACACATACATAGGCCACACACACAAAGACACAAGCCGCACACACAGACACAAGCCACACACACAGAGACACATGCCACACCCCACAGACACAATCTTCTGTGCTGCAGGGGGACTGCTGTACGACTTCACCTGCCTACAGCAGCTAGGTCTCAGCCCCTCCTCCATTCTCTCTGCTGGGGCTGCCCAGCAGCAGATCTGTCACCTGGTGGATTGGAGCCGATTCTCCTCATTTATCTTCCATCACAGGTGACTGCTTCTCTGTTGTTATGTGCTGTCTCTCACTTGTTCTATTCAAAGAGGAGAAGAGCACTGGCCAACCAGATCTTCTATCAGGCTGATGTGAGAGCTTTCACTGGTCAGTGTTCTTCTCCTACAGGACAAGCTCCCACGCTAAGTTGTTGAACCCAGAGGGTAAAAGCCACCGCAAACCTATAATCTATAATCACACCTATAATCATTGGTGCACCTTCCTTCCCCAATATGAAGCAGCACCGCGGGAGATAGTACCATAGGTTGTCAGGACCAATGCAAGCACAAGCCGGCATCTGATAAAACTAGATACACCCCTGCTTCTAGGGGGGCAGCTGCCCCCCCTCACCCCACCCCACGCTGGGTACATTCATGCCGCCACTCTGGTTGGTCTCATGAGATTTGTAACCTTCTCGCAGCTCCAGTGTTTCATGGAGCACAACAGGGTCATAATTCAATGCATCTCTACGAGAGTGTCGTTCTGTCTCTCAGAGTTGCATTGGGAGCTTGTGATGCAACTTCTGACTTCTGGCCAGTTAGAGGTTACATTCACAAGATGGTGTCGGGGAATGAAGTGGTGCCAAAAAAGTATGAAAATCCTGGAGGGTGAGCATAATGTTAGAGGCAGGGGTTTACATTCATTTAAACAATTACTCCAGTGCTGAAAAAAGCGGTGCCTGCACCACACAGCGGCTTCCTGTGTGATAAGCGTCGCCCGCTGCAGCATGGGATAAGCCACACGCAGAACTTCCCCCTGCCTGCGCCACAGCCATAATGCCCCAACTTCCCCCCACTCCTCACCCGCGGTCAGCAGCAATCCCCCCCACGGCAGCAACCCCCCCCCCCCCCCCGCGCGCGCAGCAGCACATCCCCCCCCCCGGCTCCTCACCCGCGGCTAGCAGCTCAACCCCCCCTCACACCTTACCCGCGACTCAGGCGGCATGAGGGCTTGATGCACTCCTGCACACAGTGATATCGCTGCAACGTCACAGGTTTTATGACGTAGCAGCGACCTCGCCAGTGATGTTGCTGCGTGTGACATTCCGCAACGACAGTGATCAGCTTGCTGATTGCTGCGGAATGGCCAGGACCATTTTTTAATTGTCGATCTCCCGCTGGGCAGCATACATCGGCATGTGTGACGTCCCTCGAACCCGATTTGTTCCCTGGTAACCAGGTACACATCGGGTTACTAAGCAGAATACAGTAGCGGGACCTCGACATCGTGGAAAAGAATAGTTTATATTCTTTTCCATAATGTTGAGGTCATTACACGGGTCGCTGAGGAGATCTGCCTATTTGACAGCTCAACAGCGACCACACAGCGATTTCCAGCGATCCCGCCCAGGTCGGATCGTTGGTGGGATCGCTGGAACATCGCTATGTGTAACGGGGCCCTTAGACTGCAGTAATAACAAATTAAGTAATTGTTCCTACTCCAAACTAAAATGGGTTCTCCTACCAATTATAATGCAAGCTAATCACATTGGTTGGATCTCAACAATTGGATATTAATAGAAATCTTATATATAAAACCCGAAGGCCACTTCCGGCCAATCCGGCCAACTTCCGTGATGGACTCTGGACCTGTGTAATAAGACCGGAACCGGAAGCTTTAGCGCCCACCAGACCCACGAGCAGCACAGCGGCTCGCGGTGGGCGCTAAAGCACCACCACTCGCCGCTATCCCGCCACCGGCCCCGCAAAGAGCCCCGTGTGCGCCCACCCACATCCGGGAACCAGGCCGCCCCTTCCCACACTCCGGTGTGCGGCCTCCGCCAGCACCGCCCACAGCCCACCGCCCACTCTCCTCCTCCATCAGGGACCGCCATCCCGCCACCGGCCCCGCACACAGCCCGGTGTGCGCCCACCCACATCCGGGAAGCGGCCCGGCCCACATTCCAGTGTATGGCCTCCGCCGGCACCGCTCCCAGTCCTGCCGCTCACCGCACACACCCAGTGACTCTCCTCCTCCATCAGGGAGCCGGCCCCGCCCACACTCCGGGCCCACCGCCGGCACTGCCGCTGACCGCCGACAGCCCAGCGTCGCCCGCTGCAGCATGGGGTAAGCCACACGCAGGACTTCCCCCTGCCTGCGCCATAGCCCATAAATGCTCCCAACTTCCCCCCACTCCTCACCCGCGGTCAGCAGCTATCCCCCCCACGGCAGCAATCTCCCCCCCCACCGGCCAGCAGCACATCCCCTCCCCGACTCCTCACCCGCGGCTAGCAGCTCAACCCCCCTCACACCTCACCCGCGACTCAGGCGGCATGAGGGCTTGATGCACTCCTGCACACAGTGATATCGCTGCAACGTCACAGGTTTTATGACGTAGCAGCGACCTCGCCAGTGATGTTGCTGTGTGTGACATTCCGCAAGGACAGTGATCAGCTTGCTGATTGCTGCGGAATGGCCAGGACCATTTTTTTGGTTGTCGATCTCCCGCTGGGCAGCATACATCGGCATGTGTGACATCCCTCGAACCTGACTTTTTCCCTGGTAACCAGGGTACACATCGGCTTACTAAGCAGAATACAGTAGCGGGACCTCGACATCGTGGAAAAGAATAGTTTATATTCTTTTCCATAATGTTGAGGTCATTACACGGGTCGCTGAGGAGATCTGCCTGTTTGACAGCTCAACAGCGACCACACAGCGATTTCGCCCAGGTCAGATCGTTGGTGGGATCGCTGGAACATCGCTATGTGTAACAGGGCCCTTAGACTGCAGTAATAAAAAATTAAGTAATTGTTCCTACTCCAAACTAAAATGGGTTCTCCTACCAATTATAATGCAAGCTAATCACATTGGTTGGATCTCAACAGTTGGATATTAATAGAAATCTTATATATAAAACCCGAAGGCCACTTCCGGCCAATCCGGCCAACTTCCGTGATGGACTCTGGACCTGTGTAATAAGACCGGAACCGGAAGTGTGCGCCCACCCACATCCGGGAAACGGCTCGGCCCGCCCCGCCCCGGCCCACACTCCGGTGTGCGGCCTCCGCCGGCACCGCTCCCAGTCCTGCCACTCACCGCACACACCCAGTGACTCTCCTCCTCCTTCAGGGAGCCGGCCCCACCCACACTCCGGTGGGCGGCCTCCGGCACCGCCGCCAGCACTGCCGCTGACCGCCGACAGCCAAGTGAGTGTTCAGCCCTCCAGCCTCCCCTCTCCTCTGCCCTCCAGCCTCCCCTCTCCTCTGCCCTCCAGCCTCCCCTCTCCTCTGCCCTCCAGCCTCTCCTCTCCTCTGCCCTCCAGCCTCTCCTCTGCCCTCCAGCTTCTCCTCTGCCCTCCAGCCTCTCCTCTGCCCTCCAGCCTCCGCTCTCCTCTGCCCTCCAGCCTCCGCTCTCCTCTGCCCTCCAGCCTCCGCTCTCCTCTGCCCTCCAGCCTCCGCTCTCCTCTGCCCTCCAGCCTCCGCTCTCCTCTGCCCTCCAGCCTCCGCTCTCCTCTGCCCTCCAGCCTCCGCTCTCCTCTGCCCTCCAGCCTCCGCTCTCCTCTGCCCTCCTCATATATATATATGTTTGTATATAATATACATGTGTGTTTGTGTATATGCAACTAATGTGTGTATATACCTTTACATCTATATAGATATTTGTGTGTGTGTACGTGTATAGCGGAGTGTGTGTATGTGTGTGCTGACCACTCTGCCCACACCGCTGCGCTGACCACTTTTAGTCTTCAATATATGTTTATTGTAAATATAACAAGGCACAATACAAAGATAACAATGGAAGAAATACAAATTAGAGCAAGAATAAAAGAACAACACAAATTATCTTTCGCGTGGGAAGAGGGAAGAAGGATGGGGATGAGGACCATGTGGTTCTGAGCCATGGGTGGGGAGGGGGGGGGGGGGAATAAAATTCTTGAACAAGGAAGGGATGGGGAAAGAGGCATCTGATCGGAAATAAAGGTAAGCATTGTTGTAATTGTCGTATATCTCAGATAGCAGTAAGAGACTTTTCGGTGCTTAGTATCTATGATCGGGTTGGTTCGTCTTCTTTGTTAGTGGACTGTCTCTTATGAGCGCAATCTTGTGCCTCTGAGCAAATAGGTTGAAAACGTATCATGACTGTTTTTAAACAGCAAAAAGGGGAGGGGGAGGGGAGAGGAGGTCGATGGTAGGGGGAGCAATGGACCACAAGAGAGGGTAGAAAGGGGGGGGGGGGGGGGGTAAGATTGTTCAGAGGAGGGTATAGAGAATGAGGGGAAGAGAAAGAGAAAGAAAGATCTAGAGAAAAGGAACGTTTGACCTCTGTTTCCTAGTGCAATCAGTGAGGAGGAGGTAATGCTGAGGGATGTGAAGCCCATTGAGACCACGCCTCTGAGACATATCTCCGCCTTGGGGCATCCTGAGCCAGGTAAAATTCCTGGGTAAAAATTGTGTTCAGCTTGGCAGTAAGGTCCCTGATGGCAGGAGGAGACTCATTTTTCCATAACGCTGCTATGCACAGTCTAGCTGCAATCAAAATGTAAGTGATTGTGTGGCGGATGACCGGAGGGAAAACTTCAGCCCCAATGTTTAGAATGGCTAGTTGAGGAGCCAAGGGGACATGGGTGTCTGTTACAGTCCCCATCAGGCTGCCGACCAGGGTCCAAAATTGAGCAACTTTGGGGCAGTGCCACCATATGTGTGCCAAGTCCCCTCTCTGTCCGCATTTTCTCCAGCATAAAGGAGAAATTCCTCTTGCAAATCTGGCGAGCCTGACTGGTGGAGTGTACCAACGGAGATGAATCTTTTTGAGGGATTCTAAATGGTTGATACATCTTGATATTTGGGTTACACACCTAATTGCACCTTCCCAGTCGTCTGAATCTGCCTGGAAGTTTAGATCTGACTCCCACTTTGTCATGTATGTTAGTTTGGGGGGGGATTTGTGAGATAAGAGACCCTCATATAAGGAAGCAAGACCTCTCGGACTCAGGTGTCCGCGAGCATCAGTCTTTGGAGTGGAGAGGGGATAGGCCCTCTCAGGTCGTGTGTACAATCCTTCGAGGAAAGAAAGTGACGGGTCTGTGAGTATTGTAGGAAGGATCTCTTTAGTGTCTGGGACTCCCCACAAAAACTGTCAAATGAGGGAAACTTACCGCCTTTCAAGAGGTCACCCACCGTGTTGACCCCCGAAATCAGCCAGGGGGATAGGATCAGAGAGGGAATGTGTATCTGGAGTGCCTCTAGCGGGATTCGTTCTGGGGGGAGTTTCGTCCAGTGGTGGGGGATGTTTCTCCACACAAATTGGAGGGTCCGGACTGTCGCTAAGGGATGAGCTAGTTTGACCGGCCCCAATGCTGCCCCAGCCATGAGTTTCCCGGGCGTCATCCCTGGGGCCACCTCTTTCTCCAGTTGTGCCCAACCTAAGGTCTCCTCCTGTGTCCATAATACTCTGGCCGCTTCCAGAATTGTGGCTCTATGGTATGACACCACATCCGGGACCCCCATCCCACCCCCCCTCATCTTCAGGTACATCGTGCGTCTCTGGACTCTATGTCTACCCCCCGCCCAAATAAACGTGTTAATGCGTCTTTGTAGATGAGTCATGAGTTTGCTTGGGTACCGTAAGGGGACGCACCGGAACAAGTAAAGTAATTTTGGCAGCCATAACATTCTAAAGGCTTGGATACGTGCCACCCAGGACAGTGTGGGGAGCGGACTGGTGTCCATTGCATCTCTTAATGTTGCCATCAACTTGTTTAGGTTCACCCGGGCTACCAGTCTCGAGGCACATAGGGTCACACCGAGATATGGGATACCCTCAGGGGCCCAAGCAAAGGAGAAATTGGAAGAGAGGGATAGTTGCTCTGTCTCTGGTAAATTGATAGGGAGTGCCATGGTTTTTCCCACATTTAATTTATAGTACGAAATCCCTGAAAAACTGTCTAAATCTTTAAGTATGGCCGGAATAGAGTTGACTGGGTCTGTGCATGTAATGATTACGTCGTCTGCGTAAAGGCCTATGATATGATTCTTGTTACCCACTTGAATGCCCGTTATCCCCGGATTGGCTCTAATTGAGGCTGCCAGGGGTTCCATAATTAGGGCGAAGATCAGGGGTGACAGAGGACACCCCTGTCTTGTCCCATTTGAGATGTCGAAGTGGCGAGATACATATCCCGATGTAGAGACCCGAGCCCCCGGAGCAGAGTAGAGACTCAGTATGGCCGACACTACTGGTCCCGAGAAGCCAAACCTCCCAAGGACTTCGCGTAGGTATCCCCAGTGTACCCTGTCAAACGCTTTTTCTGCGTCTAATGACAGGAACACACTGGGGACCCCCCGACTCTCTATGATCTCCACCAGGTCCAACATTCGCCGGGTGCCATCCCTGGCCTGCCGTCCCTCCACGAAACCCACCTGATCCGGGTCCACTAATAGTGGGATCACCTTCGACAATCTTGAGGCCAACATCCTGGCATATATCTTAACATCCACGTTAAGTAACGAGATGGGACGATAACTGCCAGGGTTGTCTGGGGGTTTGCCTGGTTTCAGGATGGTGGATATCGTGGCTTCTAAGGCCTCCGCCCTAATCTTTCCCTCGTTCTGCCAGTGATGAAACAGCCGGAGGAGGTAGGGGGCCAGCTGGAGGGAAAACGCCTGGTAATACTCATTGGCGAAGCCATCTGGACCCGGAGCAGAGTTACGTTTTAGAGTCTTAATCACATCCAGAACCTCCGAAAGTGTGAATGGCTGGTTCAGGGTAGTGAGCATATCAGGGGGGATCACTGGGAGTCTCACCCCGTCTAGGTAGGACCGGATCTCCAACAGGGAGGGCTGAGGGGTCAGAGGGTCATCTGCTAGGTTGTACAGTTTGGAGTAGAAATCCGCCATGACTTCGACTATCTCAGAAGGGTCCCTGGCTGATTTACCGTCTGGAGATTTCATCGAGGTTACCATTGTCTGAGCTACTCTTTTCTTTAGTCTGTTGGCCAGGAGTTTGCCTGCTCTATCTCCTGCTGCATAGAACTGGGTGTTAAGCTTCCAAAGCCCAAGTTCATGTTGGTAGAGCAGCTGTGCTCTGAGTTTAGTTCTTAAGTCGAATATCTGTTTTGCCAGTTGGGGGGAGGGATTCGCTTTGTTCTGTTTTTCTAAGGTATCTATTTGTTCAGACCAGGATTTCCAGTTAGCCTCTCTTTCTTTCTTTTGTTGCGAGGCCTTCTGGAGTAGAAGGCCACGCAAGACCACTTTATGTGCGGCCCACAGGGTGTCGTCCGAGGTCTCTCCATTGTCATTAATTAGAAAGTACTCCTCCAGATTCCCAGTCAGAGATTCAAGAGTCTGTTGGTTAGAAAGTAGGCCTACGTTCATCCGCCAACGACGTGGCGTGACTCCCTTATATCCCTGTCTGATCCCCAGTAATACCGGAGCGTGGTCTGACCAGGTGATCAAACCAATCTTGGTGGAAGAGCAGTGGGCAGGGTTTCCTCTCCGACTAGAAAAAAATCGATCCTGGAGTAGGAATTATGGGAGTTAGATAGAAAAGAGTAGTCTCTTTCCTCTGCGTGTTGATAACGCCAAACATCGTGAAGCCTGAATTCGCGGCTTAAAGCGGCCAACTCCCTACCCCTTCTAGCACCGGGGGCCGAAGAGTCCAATCTCGCCTCCATCACCTGATTGAAGTCTCCGCCTACCACCAGGGCACCCTCTCTTGTTTGGTTGAGTTTTTTGAACAGGGACCTCAAGAACCCCAGCTGACCCGAATTAGGGGCATATACTGTGGCAAGAGTGTACAGTTCCCCCGACAGACGACATTTCAAAATCAGGAATCTCCCCTGCGGGTCCGCCTCCACTGAAATTAGCTGAAATTGGATTTTGCCACTTACCATTACACATACTCCCGCTTTTTTCACATCATGATTAGCAAAGAAGATGTGCGGGAAGGAGGAGTTTTTCACGCGGAAGTTGTCTCCAGCCAGGAGGTGTGTCTCCTGAATACACATCACATCAGCATGAAGTCTCTTGGCTTCCTTCCATAGGAAGGAGCGTTTTGCCGGGGAGTTTAATCCCTTGACATTAAGAGAAACCACATTCAGTGCAGAGGAAACCCCCGCTGTCACCGAATTGTCTCTCCTCATTTTTATCCTGCTCTTATAGTTGGACAGGAGTCAACAGAAAAGAAGAGAAAATAAAGAGATAGGATATAGATGAGGGGAAGAAAGTGAGGAGAGAGGGAGCAGAGTGGGTGCTGCCAAGAAAGAATGAACAGTGAGGGGGGGGGGGGGGAGGGTTGGGGGAAAGGAATAGCGGGTGCGGGAAGCAACTGTGTGGTGGGAGGAGTGGGGGGGAAACACTTATGTAAACTTGAATGAGGACAGGCTATGAAGCCTGAACTGAGGGGGTTAGTCTGGGGACCCCTCGCGGATCTCTCAGAGTCTCTCAGATTATACCAAAGAGCGATATGATCACTCAGCTCGACAACAAGTAAAACTGTTGTTATCCACGCTTCTTAGTGGAGGGAGGTCTGGCGTAGAGAGTCCGAGAGAGGTCCAAAAGGAGGGAGAGTCACATCACATAGACCAGTGCAGAGGTCTCTACTCCCTCTCCGACCTCAGATTTGGTCATTGGGTCTTGGTCCATGTGGACCCCCCGCCGGCGAGCGTGGGGAGCTTGAGTTCGGGGATGACAAGTTCCAGGATCTTAAAGCTCTGCGCAGCATGGTAGGAGAAGAGAATGAGTGTCTGTTGCCTTTGTAGCGGAAGTTTACTGACACAGGGGAGCCCCAGGCATATTGCATCCCGTTCTCCCGCAAGATGAGGCAGCTAGGACCAAACTCGCGTCTTCTGGCCAAAGTTCCTGGCGATAGGTCAGGATAGACTGCTACTTTAGCGAAAAGAGATGGGAGCACGGGGTTAGACCTCATGGCTTGAAGCAAAATGTCTCTCGTCTTGGGTGAATAAAGGAGATGAGGATGTCTCTCGGGACTTCTTTGGGGAGTTTTGTGGGTTTAGGCAGTCTGTAAGTTTTTAGCACTTCCAGGGTCTCAGGGTTAGCATCCGGGAGAGCTGCTGTCAAGAAAGCTGAGACCGTCTCAGGGAGATTTTCTCCTTCTTGGGTCTCTATAACCCCTCTCAGTTTAACATTATTTTTGCGGAGGCCGTCTTCTAGGTGGTATAATGTTGTTTTTACTGAGCCCATCTCCCTGTCTATCATATCGTAACTGTCTGCCAAGTTATTGTGGGCCGAGGCATACTCAGACATTTTGGACTCCACAGTGGAGGTCCTCTCCCCAAGTGCCGCCATTTCAGATTTAATGTCCGTCATCATGGAGCGCATTTCCCCTAACATGGCGTCCCTCATTGATCCCAGCATGTCTCTCATATAACGTTTAGAGAGAGGGGATTCCTCTCTACTCACAGTGCTTCGGCTGTCAGTCGCTCGCCTGGGGGACCGCGGTGATCTGGAGGCGTGGGTGGAGGAGCTGGAGGGAGATGCTGGGCCGTTTGCTGCCTGCGCCATCTTGGATCCTCTGTGGGGCTCCTGGTTGAAGAAATCCGTCAGCTTTCCCGCTGTCTCCCGCGGCGGGATCCCGTTCTGGGCATGACCGGGTGGCCTGTGAGGTTTGTGGCTGTCGCTCGGGTCAGAGCGGGAGCAGAAAAGTCGCGGTGATGCCGTTATTTTCGGTCCGTGATGCAGAGCCTCCTTAGGATGCGACCGGCGCCATCGGCTGCTGGACACGCCCCCCTCGCTGACCACTTTTACCGCACTCAGTGCTAACCACTGAGCCATGGCGCAGTGCTAACCACTGAGCCACGGTGCAGTGCTAACCACTGAGCCACGGCGCAGTGCTAACCACTGAGCCCCGGCGCAGTGCTAACCACTGAGCCCCGGCGCAGTGCTAACTACTGAGCCCCGGGGCAGTGCTAACCACTGAGCCACCGTATACTATGCTACCCACAGAGCCACCGTATACTGTGCTACCCACAGAGCCACCGTATACTGTGCTACCCACAGAGCCACCGTAAGGAAATGGAAGACAACAGTGACAGTTCTTGTAATGGTGCCGTCACACCTGCCGACGTCGCTAGCGACATCGCCGAAAAAGTGACGTATCAGCGATGTCGCTAGCGACGTCGCGCTGTGTAAACGAGCGGCGCGACCGCGTTTTATCGCTGGTCGCAGGTTGACAGGTTTACGGGAAGAACCGTAAACCTGTCAACCGGCGACCTGCGATAAGGCTGGATCGCGCCGTGTGACATCGCCAGAGCGATGTCGGCGGCGATCCAGCCTATACCGCAGCGTTGCTGCGGATCGCTCGCTGGGCTGAGCCCAGCCCAGCGAGCGATGTCACCGCCCGCATCGCTGCGGTGTCGCCGGCCGCAGCGATGCTGTGTGACAGCTGGCCAACGATGTCGGAACCGAGCGGGCACCCGCGCATCGCTTCTGACATCGCTGGCCAGATCGTGCTGTGTGACGGCACCATCAAGGCCAGAAGTGGCAGGCCAACAAAAATATCAAAAAGGCAGAGAAGAAGAATGGTGAGAACAGTCAAGAACAATCCACAGACCACCTCCAAAGACCTGCAGCATCATCTTGCTGCAGTTGGTGTCACTGTGCATCAGTCAACAATACAGCGCACACTGCACAAGGAGAAGCTGTATGGGAGAGTGATGCGAAAGAAGCAGTTTCTGCATGCACGCCACAAACAGAGTTGCCTGAGGCATGCAAAAGCACATTTGGACAAGCCAGTTTCATTTTGGAAGAAGGTCCTTTGGACTGGTGAAACAAAGATTAAGTTGTTTGGTCATACAACAAGGCATTATGCATGGCGCCACAGAAACACAGCATTCCAAGAAAAACACTTGCTACCCAGTGTCAAATTTGGGGGAGGGTCCATCATGCTTTGGGGCTGTGTGGCCAATGACGGCATCGGGAATCTTGTTAAAGTTGAGGGTCGCATGGATTCCACTCAGTATCAGCAGATTCTTGAGAATAATGTTCAAGAATCAGTGTCAAAGTTGAAGTTACGCCGGGGATGGATCTTTCAGCAAGACAATGATCCAAAACACCGCTCCACATCTACTCAGGCATTCATGCAGAGGAACAATTACAATGTTCTGGAATGGCCATCCCAGTCCCCAGACCTGAATATCATTGAACATCTGTGGGATGTTTTGAAGCGGGCTGTCCATGCTCGGCGACCATCAAACTTAACTGAACGGGAATTGTTTTGTAAAGAGGAATGGTCAATAATACCTTCATCCAGGATCCAGGAACTCATTAACAGCTACAGGAAGTGACTACAGGCTGTTATTTTTGCAAAAGGTGGATCTACTAAATATTAATGACACTTTTCTGTTGAGGTGCCCATACTTTTGCACCTGTCAAATTTTGAAATAATGCATATTTCACATTTTTGGTAAGTGCAATAAAACTCATTTCAATCCTGAAATATTACTGTGTCCATCAGTTATTACATATATCAAACTGAAATAGCTGTTGCAAAAAACTAATTTTAAACAAATAAAAATTAGTAAGATTAAGAGGGGTGCCCAAACCTTTTCATATTACTGTACATAAAAATTATTATTATTGTTTGTCTGATAAATGAGAACTGGTGCGTATTTGGGCCATATAGAGATACAACCGTGTACCTAGTGTTGTTTAAAGAACAATCAAGGAAAATAAAACGCCCTTCCGGATCACTAGTAGTGTCATACAATTTAAAGGTTAGAGAGTCTCTTATAGAAATAGCCACTGCAGCTCTTTTAGTCTTGTTGTTTGCAAAAAAACTGATGTGGATATTGAGGGTTCTTTAGCCGAACATTGTCCTGTGCCAACAAGTGAGTTTCTTGAACACAAATTACACCAGCAGTTTCTTTACAAATATTCTTCAAGATGGATCTTTTACCTGGCGAGTTCAAACTGTTGGCTTTTATAGATATAACCTTAATATACATTGTTAATACTATATACTGCTTTCTGTGAAACCATTGCTCCTAAATGTGTGAAAAACATGGGGAGGACAGACAGGGGACAGACAGACAGGGAAACAAATTTGCTTGTATAAACAAATGCAGAGTTATCTAGCCTAAATTTTTGCTTCATCATAAGAGGGAATCCGTAAAATCAAGCAAACAGTAAAAAGGTGAAAAAATTGTTTGAAAGAGTGAAAAAAAAGACACTGTGTGCAACTTTGCCTGGTTTCAACACCGCCATAGAGGCACCAGACAAAGAGTAGAAAGCAGGAAGAAGAGAACGGCTATCCAGTAATCAATCATGCCGTGAACCAGTATGGGTCCAGTTTTTTCTTTTTCTGTGCCTGAGGAGCTCTTCTGTGAATTGGATATATAGGCTGAATCTTCCATTTTACCAATAAATCTCTCGCCTTTTCTGGGGATGTGCAGACAAATATGGAATTGTCATTTGAGACTTTCAGTTTTGTGGGGAACCCCCAGTGGTACTTTTTTCCTTGTTCCCTGAGGGCTGTAGTATATGGCATGTACTCCCTCCTCTGAGCTAGAGTACCTGCTGACAGGTCAGGGAATTCCTTCAGGTGGGCCAAGTTATCTGGAAGTTTCGGCCTTTTCCTGAGACCAGCCATAAAAGTCTCCTTTATTGTATAGAAATAAATGCAGACAATAACATCTCGTGGTAAATATGGGTTGAGACCTTTTGGTTTTGGAATGCTGTGTATTTTATCCACAATTAAGTCCTTGCTGTCTGCAGAAGGAATCACTGTGTGTACGAAGCCTTGCAGGAGACTTGGCAAATCTTTGTCAGGAATAGATTCATCAATCCCTCTAATGTGAATATTATTTCTTCTGGATATGACCTCAAGATCCAGTGTTTTGTAGTGGATTTGGGAAACCTCCTTTTCTAACGCCTCATTGGCATCTATTAGTTCATTATGAGATTTAGTAAATTCTGCCAGCTTCTGCTCCAGGTGGTCAATTCTAGTTCCCAGATCCTGGAGTTCTCCCTTGATTTCTGACTTAAACTCGGCTATCATTCTTTTAAGATCTGCTTGAAGTTCTTGCCTCAGGGATTTTAGTAAAGCCTCTATTGTTTTCTGTGTAAGTGGAATCACTATCTGAGCTTCCCCTCCCCATCTGAGGCTGCTGTGTGCGAGCCAGATTGTGAAGAGCAGTGAGAGGGGGCTGGGGAATGAGAAGTTGCAGCCATATTGGAGGCTGAATTCAGCACCTGGTCTCTGGAGAAATATGCAGGACTTCACCTTCTTTGGAGATCTCCTTCTTGCTGATCTGCCGCGCACTATTGCAACCACTGTGTCCTCAGGTCACCAGGTAACTTAATTAGGGCTTCCCAGAGTGTTTTTTTCCCCTTGATGTGTCGAGTTGAAGCCGATCTCTGTTGGAGCTCATGCTCTAAGCAGCCTATGCTATTCCAAGCTCGGCCAAGCCCCCGGCTTACAAATACTGAAGTGAAAAAACTCACCATATACTCAACGTGTACACGAAGCCTTGAAGTTCAGTCACACTGGTGATGATTTTCTCATAAGAGAGAATCAGATGTATTGTGCAAATGACACTCGGCTCAAACTCTGTCCCAAGTGTCATTTACTGTGCTCCAAATCTCTTGTATGCGGAAATCAGAGAACAGGTGAGGAGATGATGGAGAACTTCCCCATGTTCTGTGGAAATCGGACTGCACTTGCTTAACAGCCAAGTAAGTGCTTTTTGATGTTTCACACTCATCCATAAACTTGCTTGGGTGCGCGTGATGAGAATTTCGGAGCCGACTAAGCGCATGCGCAGATTGCATGCTGAAGTCGGCCTGTGTGAGACCTGCGGTTGGAAGTGACGTGATCACGACATCACGTGACCGCGTCGCAGCGGTGATGTTGCGGACGCGAGATTTAAATCGTGCCCGCGCTCTGCAGGCTGGAATTACGCCCATTAGGGTGTAATAAAGCGGCGAGGCGGGGGTGGCGCGGCACAGGGGACCCGCCTACCTGCCCAGACGCTGCGAGGAACGCCCCTCCGTCCTGGATTTTGTAAGTTTGCAAACTACTTTATTCTACTCCTATATTACTAAAAAAGGTCAGACAGGGATGGCTTAGATAGTACTGTAAGGCTGCAGGGACAGGTATTAAGAGGTTAGGAACGTGATTTTGGATGGTTGGTTCCCTTTAAAAGGGAACTTGTTAGGTCCTCTGTGCCCCCAGGACCATGAACAGTTCTGTGTCCATATATATATATATCCCCTGCATATCAGTCCCTTCATATAGTTGCATGCATAAACACATCTTTAGAAAAAAGTATTTCTTAAGTCTGTTCATGATATGCATATGGAGGCATTGACAAAATCCTTGTAGCAAATATGTATCGCAGGGACTGGACACAGACCAGTGAGGGGGTTAAATCTCCTGCCCATCCAGGAGAGGTCAGGACCGGATACATAAACACACACTACCAGTCACACTGACTCTGGTCTCCCCAGGGAGCCATGATGGGAAAGCAGAGGGTGACAAAAATCACACACATAGAAAGCTTCAAAGGGAAGATCATAGATAACAGAGAAACCATCTCCAATAGTGATCAAAGAGACCCACAGATGGGAAGCAAAACCAGGACACTTAGTTAGAAGACAAATGTAATAACATTATCAAAAGGAGATAAGATTTACCATCCACATACCGGTGAGGGGATTCCCATTCGTGGCTTTTTTACATGTAATTCCACGAATGTGATTTATGCCATTAAATGTCCTTGTGGACTGGTCTATGTAGGCGAAACGTCACAACACGTAAGGGACAGAATATCCCAGCATAAATCAAATATCAGGTGTGAAAAAAATGTTCTCCCATTACCTTTCCATTTCAACACTATGGGTCATAAAATTTCTCAATTAAAATTTCAGGTGTTAGAAGGGGTATCCCTTTCACGGAGGGGGGGTAATCTCCAGAAATTTATGCGGATTCGTGAAGCTTACTGGATATTTAGACTCCAAACACTATCCCCAAAAGGTTTAAATCGCGACTATGATGTAATTAGTTTCCTATAATTGCGATACTAATTTTTTGTCCTTTATTTCCTTCTTATACATAGAATCGTTAATCCCTCCTTCATGGCACAGGTAACTTCCACTTTTCATTATTTACTTTTTCTTTTTCTTCTCTTTTTTTTCCCCCCTCTTCTTCTCTTGTTAACACTGGTTCTTGTTCAAGCCTGACTATCTTTATTCTTTCTCTTTTCCTCCCATTGTGGCGCTCCAATACTAACTACAAGCACCATGACCATTGCCCGCGCATGCGCGGTGCGTATTCTATTAGCGATATCACGTGACCGCATACTCCCGATCATGTGATCAGTAACTTAGGTTACTGACAACACTACATTCATGCGTGCGCGTCTTGATGACGCGATGCTAATGTGCACTCGCAGGTCTATATAAACGCTGGAGACACGGCGTCCTGCACGCTGTCATCCCCAGCATAATATGCTATTCTCCCCAGCGTCAGATGGTGAGTGCTCATTAATGAATATCCTTGTTGAGAGTACAAACCTTGTGGAATCCTGGTGTCTCAAACTCCCTCATGTTACTAGGTTATCATGTTGATTTTATGTTTGATCTTGACTGTATTAATCTCTTGTTTGATCATGGGCCTTTTTTCTTTCTATATAGCCTTTGTGAATTACAAAAATCTGCTTCAAGAAGTAGCCTGACCAGAATTGATGGTAGAATTTTTTATTAGTTTTCTTACATTTTGTGTTACTGTATGAACATGAATACTGATTATAGTATGGTATTTTCTTTATTTCTATAGCAACTGAGGAAGGCCAGTGAGGCCGAAACGTTTTGTAAAACAATTCTGTTCCTTTGAGCTGCACATTAAATAAATATAGAATTATCATTCATTTTGTGCCAAGTTATTATTACCATAGTTAGAAGACAAAGACATTTTTAAAACATAATCTATGCATGGCTAAATGAGTGAGTGCCCAATCATAGGCCCAGAATTAGAATTTTAAACTAGAAGGCCGGTCTAGGGTCTGACCCCCCCCCCCCCCGGCTGGGTCTATATCTGGGCTCTCACAGCTGCTGCTCGGTGTCACAGTGATGGGTCAGTGGAAGCTGCTGTGATCATCATTCCATCTATTCCTGCCCTCTCCATCGGGCAACACAGAAGAAAAGTTTCGTTTTCTGTAAGTTTCTCCTTTTTATTTCATTGTTTGCATATGTGTATGTCATGTTATTATTTCTATTTTTTATATCTTTTTATGTAAGCACTGTACCTTTTATATTAAAGCTTAAAACTTTAATAAGCTGAAACCTTGTATGTTCTAAAAGGATTCATAGCCCTAAGAAGTGTGTGATCCTGTTGATTGTCTGACAGTATTATTTCAGGGACTTACCCCCTGTATGTTGTTAAGTGGTGGCAGCGTGTGTGAAGCGGGGTGCACAGTGTGAGTCGGGGTGTGATTGATGCTCCTTTTCAGCATAGGACAGAGGTCGAGTGCTGGATTGAGTGAGAGGAGATAGATTAACCCTTGCAGGTGTAACCCCAAGTCACGTGCTGAGAAGTGTGTACGTGACAAATTGGTGGCAGCGGTGGGATAGAATTTATTTCTATTAGAGCATTAGTGCATGGTTTAAGAAATTATTCCCTGTACTAAAGAATTGGTGCCCTTGCGAGGAGCGACCAGTTCTACAAGGTTCAGCTCAGTGCTTACTTAGACATACTTGCAAACAGTTTCCCTCCCCCGTTTTTCTTTCTATTTTTTATTTGGCAAAGGCTGTTCATTGATATGGCAGCCCAATACAAGAAGAAGAACATGCAGACTCTGACCGACCTCTGCGAGCAAAGAGGAATAGAGACTGCCGACAAGTCCAAGGATATGCTGGCACACGCCTTGGCGGAGTACGACTTGGCGCAGACCGATGAAGCACCTGATCAAAGACAGAGTCCACCTCCGACAGGCCAAGGAATGCCAATTCTTGCACCGGAGATGCCCTCTGGAAGTGCCAGAAATGCCGGTTCTGAGGAGTCTATAGACTTGACTTTACAAATGGCCTTACAACAGCTGGGAACAAGCGATCCCAATCAGCGCCTGCAGCTTATGGTTCAGTTCCAACAGGCTGCTGCTGCCGAACGCCGGGCTGAGAGAGAGGCTGCCGAACGCCGGGCTGAGAGAGAGGCCGCAGAACGCCAGGCCAAGAGAGAGGCTGCAGAGCGCCAGGCCGAGAGAGCGTTCAAGCTTCAGATGGCCCAAGTAGAGAGGGGTATCAATCCTCAGACAACCCCCTCCCAGGACATAAATCTAAGGAGACCGCGTTTGGAAAACTTCCCTGTGATGGAGAAGGACACGGACTTAGATACTTTTCTTCGGGGGTTTGAGAAAACTTGCAGACAATACAATCTACCCCGTGAACAGTGGGCATTGTATCTAGCCCCAGGATTGAGAGGCAAAGCTGCGGAGGCGTTTGCCGACCTCCCACCAGACCTAGATGGTAACTATGAGGCAATCAAAGAGGCTCTGATCAGGAAATACAACCTAACTCCTGAGGTGTACCGTAGAAAGTTCCGGAACCTCCAGCGTGGACCACACGACAGCTATAGTGATGTGGTCCACGGGCTCAGAACCAACTTTGAACGGTGGATCCAAGGACTGGAAGTGACCACCTTCGAGCAGATAAAGGATCTGATGGTGAAAGACCAGTTCCTGCATCTTTGCCCCTCTGAGGTGCGACAGTTCGTGATGGATCGGGAGCCACCAGATGCGAACAAAGCAGCGCAGATCGCGGACACCTACGAGGCCAATCGGAGACCGGAGGTGCGGAAGTCGATCGTCACCAACGGGAAAGGGGGTAAGCCGATGACCACCATCCCTGCCCCTGCCAGCCGACCTTCCGGAGGTCCTGTCCCAGCTGCCAGCACTTGGCTGACAGCCGACGCACGCAAGTGCTTTATCTGTGGACAACCGGGACATGTGAGTGCCACGTGTCCAGAGAGGCAGAAGAAGAGCCCCTCATCTGAGGCCCCAGGGCCTAGTGCTGCTATTTTGTTTGTGGGTGGTACGGGTGGGAGTTCCCGGGAGAACTTGCAGTCGGTCACGGTGGGGAACACCATCACCGTGGGGCTCAGGGACTCTGGTGCAGAACGAACTCTCATCCGCCCCGAATACGTGTATCACCATGAACTTATCCCTGGAAAGACACTGACTGTCACCGGTATCGGGGGTGAGCGCCGATATTTGCCCATGGCCCGAGTTTATCTGGACTGGGGTGTGGGAAGAGGGTGGAGGGAGGTTGGGGTCACCAAGAATCTCCCCGCCAATGTGTTATTGGGAATAGATTTGGGGCGGTTGGTGGCACATTATGTCCCTGATAACCCTCCCAGATATGACACGTCAGGTAATGTCCAGGTTGATATTGTGAAGGGTAATGTCAATATTGATATTGTGAAGAGTGATGTCAATGTGGATAATGTGAAGGTTAATGTCCAGGTTGATAATGGGAAGGGTAATAATGTTGATGATGATGTTGATGTGCCAAGAAATGTCAATATTGATGATGGGCAGGGACATGTCAATGTGTTGCCTGTTAATAAAGTGAATCCTGATGTTAGGGAACTCAGTGATATCACACTAGAGGTTGTTATTACTGAAGATCCCAGGAAGGTAGCAGGAATCAGCACTATGGGAGATGGAGGCAGGCATGGCAACCCCAAGAGCGGTGGTTGTGTGCCACCTGCCAAGTTCACGACGGACTGTGACACGGCAGGTGCTAGCTGCTCCATGACAAGTGCTGATCAGGAGGCATCACAGCGTGATGGACCTCGTGGTGGAGGAGAACTCAGCGATGTCACGCCACGAGCTGGCATCGCTGAGGGTTTCCTCCACGGTGCAACATTGGTCGTTAAGGTAGATGGTGGCAGGCATGAGGACCCTGGGGAACATGGCCTCATGCAGCGTGCCAGTGTCACGGTGGACTGTGACACGGACGTGGGTAGCTGCCCCATGATAAGTGCTGGTCCTGAGGCATCACGTTGTAATGGGCCTCATGGTGGAGGAGGACTTAGCCATGCCACGCCACGAGCTGGCATCGCTGAGGGTCCCCTCCAGGTAGTAGATCTCGTGGCTAAGGGAGACGGAGGCGGGCATGGTAACCACAAGAGCGGTGGTTACATGCCACCTGCCAGTGTTACAACAGACTGTGACATGGCGGGTGCGAGCTGCTCCATCCTTAGCAGGGATCTCGAGGGATCACGAGAAGAGGGAAAGGTGCTTTCTCCAACTGGGCACGAGGATGGGAACACCGAGCCCATAATCTGTCCGGCTGGCGGGAAAGCTGGGTTCACTACCTGCCAGGGTGATGGAGGAGCAGCCTCCATATCCTGTCAGAGTAGCGAAAGACCGCAGTCCACAGTCGGCCTAGACATTGGGGAGATCGGACCCATGGTCTATCCGACTGATGGGAAGATGGGTCTCCCTGCCGTCCGGACCATGGGAAAGAGGTACCCCTGGTTTGTCCGGATGGGAGACTGGTACGCTTGGTCTGCCAGGAAGATGGAAGAGCAAACCCCCTCTCCTGTCAGGAAGGCGTAATGGCAGTCCCAACAGCCTGTCAAGTTAAGGGACAGTCACAGTCCACAGCTTGTCAGGGTGATGGGAAAGCTGGGTCGCTGGCCAGCCAGGCAACTGAGAGAGTGGCGTTATTTCCCGGGGAGATGGCCTTCCGAGGTACTCTCACCCACAGATTGAGTACTGGGAATGCAGAGACCGCACTGCCTTCTGGGTCCTCAACCTGTAGAGAAATAACCAGACCATCTGCCGACCCAGAGCAGGTCCAAGATGGTTCCTGTGAGGTCGGGGCTTCCACGCCCCTTCTGGCTATCTCTAGCCAGGGGATTCAGACGGTCATAGCAGAAAATGACAGTCCTGAGGTGCTGGAAGACCCCGCAGAGACCTCTGTCTCTGAACCTGAATGTCATGAACGTATGAATATTGCTTCTGATTTCACCATTCAACCCAAGAAAGGGATTGACAACGCTGATGGCTTATCACGCAAGGTGGGCCGGAACCAGGTACGTGCTAGGGAGCCGACCTGTGAGTCAGCCCCCATGCACGTTCATAAGGAGGGAGGTGTAGCAAATATGTATCGCAGGGACTGGACACAGACCAGTGAGGGGGTTAAATCTCCTGCCCATCCAGGAGAGGTCAGGACCTGATACATAAACACACACAAACCTAGCAGTCACACTGACTCTAGTCTCCCCAGGGAGCCATGATGGGAGAAGCAGAGGGTGACAAAAATCACACACATAGAAAGCTTCAAAGGGAAGATCATAGATAACAGAGAAACCATCTCCAATAGTGATCAAAGAGACCCACAGATGGGAAGGAAAACCAGGACACTTAGTTAGAAGACAAAGACATTTTTAAAACATAATCTATGCATGGCTAAATGAGTGAGCGCCCAATCATAGGCCAAGAATTAGAATTTTAAACTAGAAGGCCGGTCTAGGGTCTGACCCCCCCGGCTGGGTCTATATCTGGGCTCTCACAGCTGCTGCTCGGTGTCACAGTGATGGGTCAGTGGAAGCTGCTGTGATCATCATTCCATCTATTCCTGCCCTCCCCATCGGGCAACACAGAAGAAAAGTTTAGTTTTCTGTAAGTTTCTCCTTTTTATTTCATTGTTTGCATATGTGTATGTCATGTTATTATTTCTATTTTTTATATCTTTTTATGTAAGCACTGTACCTTTTATATTAAAGCTTAAAACTTTAATAAGCTGAAACCTTGTATGTTCTAGAAGGATTCATAGCCCTAAGAAGTGTGTGATCCGGTGATTGGCTGACAGTATTATTTCAGGGACTTACCCCCTGTATGTTGGTAAGTGGTGGCAGCGTGTGTGAAGCGGGGTGCACAGTGTGAGTCGGGGTGTGATTGATGCTCCTTTTCAGCATAGGACAAAGGTCGAGTGCTGGATTGAGTGAGAGGAGATAGATTAACCCTTGCAGGTGTAACCCCAAGTCACGTGCTGAGAAGTGTGTACGTGACATAAGTCTGTTCATGATATGCATATGGGGGCATTGACTAGTCGAGGGGGCATTAGTTCCCTGAATAGTCGACCCACTCAGCATGTTATCACGCCCATGTGGGTGTAATAACATGCTTTACAAAATCCAACTTCATTGGCATTGCTATATGAAGCCATGTATGCACGATGCTTTGTTCCCATCACATCACTTAACTGCTGAAGTATCTTGGCTTCAGAAAGGCTCACTGCAGATGATCGGAAGTCATTCGCACTTCCAGTCATATGTACTATGCCAACAGCACATGTTTTCAGGATTTCCTTAGTATCGTACACGGTGATAATTGAATCACCTGCACAGGTGAGGATTCCAACCTTTGTGCAATGCTAAGGAAATCCTGAAAACATGTTCTGTTGGCGGCCCTTGAGGCCTGGAGTTTGAGATCCCTGGTTTAGATCAAAGCATATTCATGTGGTTGATTGGCCTAATCAAGGTTCAGACCTAAAGCCCATTGAGAATTTGTGGCAAGACTTGAAAATTGCTGGCCACAGATGACCTCCATCCAATCTCAGAGCTATTTTTAAAAGAAGAATGGGCAACAATTTCAGTCTCTAGATGTGCAAAGCTGGTAGAGATATTTCCCAAAAGACTTACAGCAGTAATTGCAGCGAAAGGTGCCCTACAAAGTTTTGCCTCAGGGAGACTGAAAGCAAATGTACGTCAATTTTCAGATTTATTAGAGGAGCTCAATGAATTAGAATATCATCAAAAAGTTAATTTATTTCACTAATTCAATACATAAAGTGAAACACATATATTATATAGAGTCATTACAAACAGAGTGATCTATTTCAAGTGTTATGTTAATGTTGATGATTATAGCTTACAGCCAATGAAAACCCAAAGGTCATTATCTCAGAAAATTAAAGTAGGGAGGATGAAGGGTTAAAAACCAAGCGGCCATATTCTATGAGACATCAAAAGGTGAATATAATATTGATTTATTAGTCAACGTGTTTTAGGGCTCCCAGAAACATGTCAGTATGATATTGATTTTTTTTAACAATACATTTTTTATTCAAATAAATCTTTTAATAACATATATAACTTGCTTACACAATTATATCATTATAACAGTCATGTCCAAATAATCACCACCAGTTTAAGCCAATTCCAAACTGGATATTATAGGGGAGGGGAGGGAAAGAAAGGACCACACAGAAGGAAAGGGGCAGCCAGGATTGGACACAGAAGGTAAATTAATGGGTAGTGGTGAGGGTGGGGGGAATAAGATTCAGGAGCTTTATGAATCGAATTATGAGAAGACCAGAATCAACCAGGAAAAACATTAAAACCATCCTAAGGGCTCGGACACACATCAGTGAAACTCATCTAAGTTTACTGTGCGGAAAAATCACATTGCTCCAGGACCAATGTTAACTAATGTCCGAGAGCACATTTCCGAGTCTCATACGCTTTTTCCGCATCAGATTCTCGGATTGCGAGTCAATCACAACATGTTGCGATTCTATGCGAGTCACGGACGAGACTCGCCAATGCAAGTCTATGGGTCAGACAAAAATCACGAACCACACTCGGACCTTCCAACTCTGATCAGAGTTTTCACAGCTGAAACAATTGTCAAGCTGATTTCATTCAAAAATCGCATGCAACTCTCGGATTGCACTCGGACCTGACTGATTACTGTTGGATAGCTCTCGGATGTGATCTCAGATAATGTTGGACAGTAGCATCACTGTTGGATGCAAAATGGACCAAAACTCTGACAAAAGTCATCCGACTCTCGGATCCGTGAATCAGACAGTTTTTTCACTCGGATGTGTGTCCATACCCTAAGTGTGAACTATCGCCAATCCAGAAGACTCCCAAATCTCCCACTGGCAGCTGACTCGTTCTTTTTGCTTTATCAATTGAACCAAACAACGCTCATGTAGATAATGAGAATTTATCCTACGAATGAGTTCCTCCTGTGTGGGGGTAGAAGCCTCCCTCCAGTGCCTTGCCAAGATCTGCCAAGTAACTTATTTACGGCTTCCCAGAGTGTTTATTCACTTTGTTGTGCCAAGTTAAAGCTGATTTCTGCTGGAGCTCCTGCTCTAAGCAGCTTGTGCTATTTAAAGCTCAGCCACACACCCCATGATATTGATTTTGGATGATATTCCAATTCATTAATATTAACTAGTACATTTTTTAAATATTAAAAAAAAACAAGTATCATTTCCAGAAACACCTTCACAAATATTTGCTACTTTAGTGTTAATATATCACATAAAGTACATTTAAATGTGTGTAAAATGTGGAAAGGTTCATGGGGTATACTGTATTTTTCAGATCGTAAGACGCTCTTACTTTCCCCAAATTGTGGGGGAAAGTGGGGGTGCTTATTTTGGTCCAGATATATGAACCTATGCTAGCTGTGCGGCTCTGCTGGGGGGAGCAGCAGCTCTGGAGCGGTGTCCGGGGGATGGAGGAGGCTGCAGCGGCAGCCTGTGGTCACGAGCCCCCGCTCATTAGGCTCATGTAATATGCACATCCCCCTTTCCATCACCTCAGTCCTATAGCCGGGGACGAGAGATGGGTGGGAGACGGCGCATAGTACATGTACCTATACTAACCCCACCCATCCTGGATATGCACCCCCCCTCACGCTATATATTAACTCACCATCCGTGGCTTCCTACCCACAGCATCGCCGTCTTCCTGTGTCCCAAGCCTCCAATCACGTGACCAGGGCGGACAGAGACACTGATTACATGATCTGATGTCCGGGACACAGGAAGAAGGTGATGCTGCAGGCAGGGAGCTACGGAGGGTGATTTAGCATACCGTAGTTTATTATTATTGCGTTCGCGCCAGCAGGGGGCCATATAGCGTGACAGGGGGTTATAGCCAGGATGGGTGGGAGCCGTATCTGGGATGAGGGCGATATCCATCATGGGGAGGGTATGTACTATGATAAGGGTGCCATATCCAGGAGGGGGAGGGGGTTGCTCATATACAGCATGGGGAGGCTATGTACCAAAATAAGGGGGCTATGTACCAGGATGAGGGGGCTATGTATCAGGATAGGGAGGGCATATCCCAGGAAGGAGGGCCATATCCATCATGGGGAAGCTATGAACCAGGGTAAGGGGGGCATATCCAGGGTGGGGGGCCTTATCCAGAATCGGGGACATATATTACGTGGAAGGGGCCCAGGATGGGGACATTACCTCCATAACAGTCTCAGCAGCAGATCCTCCCATAACAGTGCGATATAAACATATTTTTTGCTTACTTATTTTTCCCCTATTCTCCTCCTCTAAAATCTGGGTGCGTCTTATGGCCCGATGCATCTTTTAGTCCGAAAAATAATGTAAACACTTTTTTAACATTGAACTTATCCTTTAAAAGGTTGTCTGGGCTTCACATATTGATGTCCATCCACAGGGTGATCAAAATGACATTGTGATATCCAATACCCAGTACCCTCACCGATCAGCTAAGGCAGTTGAGGAATTGAAGGACTGTAGAGGTTTAAACACAGATTCCCCCTCTAAAATGTTTAGTGGCTGCAGTCGACTACTGTGCTTTATTTGACACTCAGTTAAATTGGAGGAGAGACAGAAAAATAAAAAACAAAAACGGGGTTACTGTGATTTCGTCATACAAATTGCCTACAACTAGCAACTGCCAGACCAGATAATAATCTTGGGGGTGCCAGGCGTCCCCACTGATTTGATATTAATGTCTCTACCCCTGGATAGGTCATCAGTATGCCATTCCCAGATGACACCCTTACCGATCTGATAACCAGAAGTGGCACAATTGTAAACGTCTACTAAGGTTTCCTCTTATTACTGACTTACCTCTAATGGCGTTGTGGAAATTGTCTATGACTACTGGTTTATACCCAGCTTCAATCAATTCCAAGACACAGTGGCTTCCTATGTAGCCAGCTCCTCCTGTTACTAGAACCTTCTCAGCCATCGTTATACAAATCTGGAAATAAAGGGGAGAGAATTTTTCTGCTTTTAGTAAATAAAAAACTGCAGAGTTTAGGAACCATCTCAAGAAGGTTATGATTTAATGTTAATTAGAAACATGACTATCCCCTCAGCTTCAGGATACAGCAGTAAACTGCACAAAGGAGGTAGTGTTCCTGGAAAAGGCAGCAGTAGGAATACTGTGACAAACGATAAGGTACACCGCATGTGCACGCAGAGACTGCGCTCACACAGCCCAACTACGGCAATTACCGCATGTCATCCACAGTACCAAGAACATCGTTGGCCAGGCAGGAAAAATATAATTAAAGTTACTTTATATGGGTTTATTAAGCCAATAAATTACGCAAAACCACAATGCATCTGCTCTATGTGGGCAAGGCGGAGTGCCTTGTTACAAGCTCTAGCTCTTTCTTTTCCCATTAAAATGACAACCTCTCAAAGGTAAATTAAACGGACCCCATTATAGTGAAGGTGATCTGCTCCCACTATCTGAAATCAAATGCAGAAGTTCTATTTTCCTTTATGTATAACGGAACAAAAAGAAAATCAGACAGCCAACCCATAGTATTCAGGTTAGTGCACCCTGCTTAGGGTTTGTGCACAAGATCAGGAGGCGTTGCAATCTAGACGCAGCATCATTCCTCTTGCGGAGACACTAGTATGGTGTGCAGGAAAACACAGCAAAAATACCAACGATCAGGATTGCAGCTGAGAACATTTGCATCTCTGCAAAAATAAATTGATGCACCGCATGTCCGTTTACAATGCATTAAAAAGCACAGTGGGCATTGGATTTCTACAAATCTCATCCACTGTGTTTGTACTGTAAAACGCAGGAAAAACATGTTCAGTCCAAAATGCAACTAATCCTGATCATGGGAACCCACCCTTAGGCTGCGCTCGCACATCAGCATCACCCAGCACAGCTACCCGCTCCCCGGACACACTCCTGTCCGGAGAACGGGCAGCCGTGCCGGGGTGATGCGATGCGAGACTCGACGAGACTCTTGCAATTGGGACAGCAGCCCTAAAAGCATGCTTTCTCCCTATCTGTGCATGGCAGAATGAGGTCACTGATAGATCCAGCAGGGTACAGTCAGTCTGCACTCCTAGTGGAGTTCTTTTTTACTTTTTCTAATTTTAAGTACAACAGTTTCAGGGCCTAATGGAATGTACACATTATATTGGTGGCTTTTTCACAGATTCACCCATTTAAGTGAATAGATCCTTCATATCTTTGCAGTCGGTATTTAAAGGCCACTTCACACGCATGGATATCCTTAACGATATCCTTAGAACAATCACTTGACAGTGATCGTTCCAACATAGTTAGTGCGTTGTCACACACAAGGATATCGTTAACGATATCCCATTCAGCAACGCACAAGTTTTAAATAGGAGAGCAATGACTGCACGATCTTTTAAAGCGGCAGGAGTAAGGCTGGCTTTACACTGCAGATTTTCACTGATCAGTGTCCATCAGTGTTTGGGTGCCAAAACCAGGAGAGGATCCAGGAAAGGAACTTGCAGAGAAAAACTATAATTGAAAGATTGACACCTGTTCTGAGTTTTGGAGACACTCCTGGTTTTGGCACCCAAACACTGATGGACACTGATCAGTGAAAAACTGCAGTGTGAAGCCAGCCTAATGGTGGGGTTACACGTCCCGATATTGCCGCGATATCGGAGGCAACGCCGCGGGAGCGCGCATTTTTTGAGCGCTTTTCCCGATATTGCATCGGCGGTTTACACGCTGCGATATCGGGAAACAACGTCCCTCCGATGTGTACGCCCACCAACCCAGTAATGACCATTTAACATGGGAGTTAATGGGTGAGGTGCGAGTACGCATCGGAGTTGGGCTGTCACACGCAGCGATCCTGCTACAACGGCCATGCGATATCGGGGAGTTGAATAGCTTTGCTATTCAACTCCGATATCGTTTTGGCATCGTTCCAGGATCGCGTTGTATGCTAAAACAGTACAACGCGCACACGATATCGGCTCCAACTCGCGACCCACGTGACTTTTTGTCGGAGTTGGGTCGGAGTTGGACGCCGATATCGCGGCGTGTAAACCGACCATAAGAGATTTTGGAACGAGATTGTTCACAAAGGTGTCACACTGAACGATGTGGCTTCTTCCAGCAGCGTTAATTGGACGACGAATGATAGATCTGAGGTCAGGATCTCAAATCTTGGACGAACGATCCAAGGATTTTTTCATCCTACATCATTAGTTTACACGCAACGACGCCCGAACGATATCTTTTGAACGATCACAAATTTGTGAAGTTTCAAGGATATTGTTCAGGATATCCTAGAGTGTGAAGCGGCCTTTACTGGTTAACAAGTTGAACAAGCTTGGAATATTTTCTTTGGATGAGAGGGTGGAGAGAGGTTGTCCTGGGTGGATTCGATTTTAATATGTGCATTATACATGTTACACTATCTGAGAGATCTTTATTAGCATGTTATTAGCCACATACACCGATATCTTGGACAGCTTCAGTAACAGGGTGAGGTTATTCAGGTGGCAGAACTGACGTCAACACGTCCACACCTCTGCCCTGCCTTCTTTTTTGACATCTGGAACAATCAGTATTGTCTTGTATTGTCTATCAAGGCACCTCTCAATGTAATAATAGACACAATGACGTTATAGCATTGTTGGAGACGACCATCATTTTTGTATATGGTAGAAAGTGGTCAGCTTTTGTTTTTCATGGTCAATGGAAATATCTGGATCAACTTCTCACACTTCTTGTAAGGGATACAAGGGATTTATATATGTAAGTAGGAGTAAATGGAGGAAAAGAACGCCAACAGGAGCTCTATGTCCTCTCGCTAGACCCCATCCACAAAGATGCCAGTCATTCAGTTACTCACCTCCAATGCTAATCAGCTATCAGAATATACAAAAAGAAATGTCATCTTCTCAATCGTTTATTATTTTATGTACATGATCGAATATTTATTAATAGCAGCAGTCAGCAGAGTCCTTGTCCTATATGAATAAATAGAAATACGTCTGTGATGTAAATCCTAGGCCAGCATCGGTCGATTGCTCATCTTCGTCTCAATGGCATCTACAACCCGAAGTGTTGGGGGGCAGTGTGACTATTAGACGGTGGCCAATGATCCTAAATGGTAGATCTGCCTGAGACATCTACCTTAGACCTAATGCCCACGCTGCATGTTTTGATACTTTTTTTTTTTTACAAATCTGCATCAAAATCTGCACACCTATCCTGAAGCCAGCAAAGTCTATGACCAGTGGCGTAACTAGAGTCCGAAGGGCCCCGCTGCAAAATTTGGACCTGCCCCCCCCCTTCCTCCGCGCGCCCACATTAGTCAGATGTATGGGCCCCGTGTAACGTTCTGAATCCTAAAAAGATTCATGAATTGACCCCTCTCCCCCTTCATTATGTATTAATGTCCCTTATCCTGCTATATATGGTCCTACTCCTGGAATATGGCCCTTATCCTGGTATATATGGTCCTCCATTATAGTAAAATGCAGCCTCACAGCCATCCATATAGTATAATGCAGCCTCACAGCCCTCCATATAGTATAATGCAGTCTCACAGCCCTCCATATAGTAAAATGCAGCCTCACAGCCCTCCATAGTAAAATGCAGCCTCATATCGTTCCACATAGAATAATGCAGTCTCATAGCAATCCATACTTATATAATGCAGCCTCATAACCCGTCATGTAATATAATGCAGCCTTATAGCCCTCCATATAGCATACATCCTCCCCACACAGAGGCTGCCGTCTGTACAACCTGCCCCACTCACTCTGCCCTCTGTACAGCCCCCCCCACATACACAGACACACTGCCCATTGTACAGCCCCCCCCCCCACACACACACACACTACCTAGCCCCCACACACCCAGTCACACTGCCCCCGGTATAGCCCCCTCCACACACTCAAGACACATTGCCCATTGTACAGCCCCCTCACACACAGACACACTGCCCACTATACCGCCTCCACCACACCCAGTCACACTGCCCCCTGTACAGCCCCCTCACAGACAAACACCGACACACTGCCCCTGTGCAGCCACCCCCCACACATTCAGACACATTGCCCATTGTACAGCTCCCCACACAAAGCCCACTATAAAACCAAGCCACACCCAGTCACACTGCACCCTGTACAGCCTCCCCCCCCCCCCACACACACACACACTCTCCCTTCCTCCCCCTCTACCTAAGCTGTGAGAGGCCCTTATGCTCCTGAATGGAGCTCACACTCCCTCTGGCAGCTCCGTCCTGACTGTGATGAGGTCACATGATCTCATCACAGTGCAGCATGCAACGACCGCGTGAGTTTTAAAGTTGCAGTGCCTGCCTGTCCTCCAGCAACTGTGATCAGCCGCCTCGAGACCGGCCGGGCAGACTGCCACGCAGTGACATGGATGTGTGTCCTCAGGGGCGCACATCCATATAAAGCAGGTGCAGGGGTCGGTGGGTGCCGGGTCCCTATACCTCCGAGCTCGGTCGCACTTGCGAACGCGGTTGTTACGCCGACATTTCAGAAGTACTGTGCCAAAATTGCATTTTTATTCCTTGTGTATTTGGTGCAATTTTGGTGCAGAAAATATCTGCAGCATGTTTATTGTTGGTGCGTATTGCCTGCATTAATCAGTGCATGCACAAATACACACCAAATCGTGGTGTATTTTTCTGCCACTTAATGCAGGTTTGGTGCAAAAAATATCTATATCGACTCTACAGTGTGGGCATTTACTCTGAAGGTACCGTCACACACGGCAATATTGCTTGCAATTTCACTGGCAGTTTGCTGGTTGCAGTGAAATCATGGACACATTGTTCTATCTTGTTGCTGTGTACAAATGGAACAATGTGTCCATGATTTCACTGCAACCAGCAAATTGCCAGTGAAATTGCATGCAATATTGCGTCGTGTAACGGTACCCTAAGTCTGTGTGCGTTTTGGACGCAGCATATTTCCACTGTGTTCAACAATACAAGCATAGTGGATGGGATCTTGGCGGGTGATTGCAGGGAGAAGCTGCCCTGCCCCAAGAGTACAGGGCGTTGTATTCACCCGCAGTTTTCCTCAG
This sequence comes from Allobates femoralis, assembly GCA_033576535.1. Taxonomy (NCBI): domain Eukaryota; kingdom Metazoa; phylum Chordata; class Amphibia; order Anura; family Aromobatidae; genus Allobates; species Allobates femoralis. Next base: position 397,305,489 of record JARQOC010000002.1, read on the forward strand.
GACTTGAGACACTGCATCCTGGTGCTTCATTTTCATCAGATCCGTCAAAAATACCTATACAACCTGATGCAACTGGATGCTACTGCACTGGTATTACGCTGGATCCATCAGCCGGATCATTAAGGCTGCTTTCACATCTGCGTTTCTCAGCATTTTCGTCAGTTTTGCTTGATCTGCCAGCAGCCAGAACACTTGTGGCAAGACTGTGTTTGGCCTAATGCATTCCCTATGGGATTTGCTTACATTACACTTGCGGTTTTGCTGTGATCCTGATAATCCGGCACTTGCAGCATCGGACAAAAACCGCTCGGTTAATTGACACGCCACAAGTGCAAAACCGCAAGTGCCGCACATGCACACAAGTCCCATAGGGAATGTATTAGGCAAAACGTAGTGTTGCTGCAAGTGTTCTGGCTACCGGCAGAGATCTGCGGCGAATGCTGAGAACTGTTGCCTAATCGGGAGTATCGAGCTGCGTATGGTTTTATAATTGCGGTGGATGCAGTTTTCTCTGGATTCCCACCAGTGTGACACCAGCCTGATACTGACGGTGTGCACGCAGCCTTATACAGAACTACATAGCTTTGAGGTTCTGAATGCTTGGAAAGCTGCGATTGCTGCAATGGCGCCTCCTTATGGAGAAAAATAGGCAGAATCCTTCAGATCACATGAAATCTGGATCAGTGAATTAGTCTCCAATATTTAAGTTTTTCCTCATTTAAAATAATTTTTGATGAATTGTCAACAATGTAATAAATGAGGATGAAGAAGATAATGTCACCTGACACCGATCACCTTATAGATGACAATGAACATCTCCAGCTCATACATGGGTATACCCTATAAAGGCAGAGGCATGGATTCCTCAGTGTCCCCCTGCTCTCTTGCATGCCCCCACTGATGTGACTTACCTGTGCCCTGTGATCGCCCCGAGTGCCGGCTCCTCCGCTGCTCCTGTGACTTTACTTCCCGAATCTGTGTGTAGTAGGGACGGAGCGAGGCCATTGGTGGGTCAGACATTGGTGGGCGGGGCTAAGCAGGTATTCTAAGCAGCACAAGCTCAGTTCCGGGTCTTTGGAGCTCCGCCCACTGCCGGACAGCCCCGCCTCCCATTCATACAGCCTGACAACGTGGAACTTACACGTTCTCAGGGATCGTCATCTCCACGCGTCCATGATGGGTGTGAAACCTCCGGTAGGGGCTCTGGTGGCGGTGTGGAAGGAGGTCTTGTTAAAAACACAGCTGTATAGTATTTACAAGACATGATTTGTGTCATCTAGGATGCGGAGTCCATCATAGCCAAGGAACACAAAAGGCAGCAGAAGAATGAAGAAAACGTTATAGGGACAAGGCATCCGTCATGTCACAGATCTGCGGCATTCATTGTAAACAGAACCGCAGCACAGATGTGAACAGAACCAGAGGGGAAGTAAGATACAGGGCAAGGTGTTAGGCTGGCTTCACACCACAGTTTGGTTCCTGTCCGTGGGATCCTGTTTATTGTGTTCGGATCTGGGATTTTGAGGGAAAGAGCTGGGGGGAGCTGAGCCAGACAAGTGGTGTCTGCGCTGTTACTTTCACTTTAGCAGTGTATCTACATACACTATCTACATACACTATCTACATACACTGCTAAAGTGAAAGTAAAGAAAGGAATGGTTAAGAAAAAATGCTCACCTCTCCACCTAGTGTTCTGCGATGTGTCACATGACAGCATCAGCTTAGTGGTTTACATCACCTGCCCGATTGGTAACTGCTCAGCTGATGCAGTCATGTGACACATCAGCTGATCGGGTTGCCACCCTTCCCGGTCAGCTGATTAAGGTCCTGCAGCCATCGGAGGAGGACGCATTGCATTGCAGAACACTAGGCGGAGAGGTGAGCATATATTTTTATTTTAACCATTCCTTTCTTTAATTCCACTTTAGCTGTGTATGTAGATACACTGCTAAAGTGAATTACTGGAACAGAGCAGTTTGAGTGTACTGAGCATGCTCAGTACACTAAAACTGGATCTGGGAAACTCCTATTTTTTCCCGGATCCGGCACCCATAGACTCCCCAAGTTAAAGGCTCCGGATCGCCCCGGATTCATTTCTGTCCAGTTTGGTGTGTGTGTTTTCACTGGAGCCCAAAATTGGAGCAGTCTCCGATTTTGGGACCAGGTAAAAACAGGACAGAAACGAATGCGGGACTGAAGAGGCAGAGTCAGATGGCCATTTATGGCCAATCCAGCACCATAGGGATATATGGGAGGCAAAAACGGATCCTGTTTTGTCCTTTTCAAAGCGGACAGAACAGGATCCCAAAAAATGTAGTGTGAAACTAGCCTTAGGCGGCTCAGGTCACCACAGTATAAAGAACCTGTCAGCAGTGGAGAAACTTGAAGCTCATGGGCCCGATTGCGAAAGCTCCTATTGGACCCAAAACTATTGCAAATTTTTAATAGCAAATCTTTTTATTCAAGCCAAAGCGACTTTCGGGCACCCCAGGCTCCAGGGCCTGGGTGCAATTGCAACCCCTGCACCTGTTGTAGTTACTCCCCTGCATGTCAGCTTCCTTATGTCCCTGAAACGGCACCTGTATCATTACTCCACCCTTAAAATGAACCTGTCACCCCTTTCCTACTTTTTTTTTTCAAATATCTTCTTTATTGAGTTTTTAACACCATTAATAACACATCACAACATTAACATTGAACCCTTACAGGATCTCATAGAAAATGTGACAGCTGTTCACAATGTAATTAGAGAATAATAACAACGACAAACTATCATTTGCAATATAAATTCCGTTTGGAGCACCTCACTTTAATCCAACTTGTTAGTGGAAAACGACTAGAACATGATAGTCAGTAAAGGGTGGGGTATTTACTCTCCTAGCCCATAGTCGTTAAATCTTTAGGGCATCTAAGGTCCCCTTTAGGTCTTCGGTTAGATACCACTCAGAGTTCCTAAAAGGCGAGACTGTCTGGATGATTTCGTCAGTGGTTAGTTTAGAGGTTATAAAATCTCTCCATATACTAAAACATTTCTCAGCTAACAGACTTTTTTGCCTCTCCACCTCAATTCTCTCTATCCTCATGGTGTCCTTTAATAGAAGGCTCAGGTCCATAACGTCTGGACAAGTCTTATGTAACCAGTCTCTCAGTAATTGTTTTGGAGGATAATGCAATAATATGAAGCAGTCTAGCCCATTTACCTTTCCAGTCATCAGAATTTGGGACGTGTAAAAGCCATGTTGAAGGATCACGGACCGTGGACCGACCGTATAAATCATGAACCAACCCTCCCACTAAATCCCAGAACTTCACCACCTCAGGGCATGACCATAAACCATGAAATAAATCAGTTTTGAGGGCGTTGCATTTTGGACAATGTTGTATTCTATCTGGTGCCAATGGGGACGAGGGTAAGTTAACGCCATATATTGCCCTGTGCATGATCCGAAACTGCGTGTCCCTCCATTTTTCGTTATGGAAATGTTTCGTGACTAACCCCCACCCCTCTATAATCTTCTCTTCTAGGTCGTCCAGACCTTCCTCCATAATTAACTTCCTCCATCCGAGAAAATAATTTTTTTGGCCTACTAGTGGAAACATTTCTCGCAAGTAATTGTAAATAAAAGAGATATTAATTTGGGAGATATCTGTCTGCACCAGTGTATCCCATGAGTTAGTTAAAGGGAACCTGTCACCCGATTTTAAGCCCCTACACTATCTCTAGCTGTCCCTACACTATCTCTAGCTGTCCCTACACCTTCCTAGCAGCTCTCTATTTATCCCTTTCTTATCTAAAGTGTCCCTATGAAACGTGTAAAATAAGTATAAACTTACTGCAGTCCCCGTGGTTGGGGGACTGGGTAGGCGTGGCCTCACTTCCTGCATTATGGGCTTGATCACGTGATCGGCCCGGCTTCAATAAGCGCATTGCGCATGCGCGGAGCCGGGGCCATCACGTGATCAAGCCCATAATGCACTGGGGCCGATCACGTGACCGGCCCCATAATGCACTAGGGCCGATCACGTGACGGCCCATAATGCACCGCGCCAGATGTGACGCCCGGCCGATGCAAAGAGGTGAAGAGGGCGGGAGATTCCAATTAATGGGGCAGAGAGAACACAGAATAATGCTGCCCAACGTAAATTACAACCAGGAGGTGTGATGAAGGAAGTGAGGCCACGCCTACCCAGTCCCCCAACCACGGGGACTGCAGTAAGTTTATACTTATTTTACACATGTTTCATAGGGACACTTTAGATAAGAAAGGGATAGATAGGGAGCTGCTAGGAAGGTGTAGGGACGGCTAGAGATAGTGTAGGGGCTTAAAATCGGGTGACAGGTTCCCTTTAAGCACTCCTGGGATACATCACTCATCTACTTTTTAAACTAAAAGTGCCACCTTCAGAAGTGCCTATGCTGCATTTTTTGAAGGTGGCTCTTATCCCCCTACACACACCGTACACCGAATAAACAACTTTATAAACTTTCCCACCCTGTATGTAAAGTAACACGGGTCAGATGGGTCTTCTCACTCTGTCCATACCTCACCGCCTCTGTGGTCTTCTTCCACCTCTTTATTCTTCTGAGCCTGTTTCTTGTCCCAGTCTTCTTCCCAACGCCCACGCAGATCCTCTTTGGCCTGCGCCGGAGCTGTGTGCTCTGCTCTTTTGTGGGCAGAGCATCTAAGTGCATTGTGCCTGCATCAGTCGCAGGCGCTAGATCCAGCCCTATTTAGCGTTCTGTTTTATGCAGACACCAGGGTGGGAATTTCGCGCCTGCGGCAGCAAGCTATGTGCTCGTCCGAGGACACCATTACCGTAGTAACCACAATGCTGTCCTCGGATGACCTCCACGCTGTCCCCATGGCTCAGTCATTTAATGATCAGAGATCGTGGGGAGAGGACGTTCTTCATCCCGTCGGTCTCTGATGTAGCAAAGCTGCGTGTGTCCAGCAAGAAAGAAGATGAAGATCTTGGATGGGGTATAAAGGTCCAGGGGGTAATAAAGATGGGATCACTAAATGTCTCTGTGTTTTTTATTTTTAAGGCTGCTTTCACACTGGCAAATGTGCAAGTCCATATGGAACCTTGAATTTCAGGGAATTACATGGACAGGCACGGATTGTGCAAATGGATGCCAACTGATGTCCACGGACAGTTTTTTTAATGGATCCACATCAGTTGCCAGAGATGGGTGGGAGGAGCTGTACCTTGCTTCCGAGCATGCTCAGTGCAGCAAAACGGATCTGTTTCACGGATCCGTCCTCCATAGAGCTTCATGCTATTTCATACGGATCCATGTCTGTCCATTTGTGGTCTGCTTTTTTCAAGGCAGCCCAAAATCAAAACCGTTTGTAATTCTGGGTGCCTGATAAAAACGGACAAAAACAGATCCGTGAAAAAATGGACACACTCGGATGGCCACGTTGGACCAATCCGTGCCCATAGGATTGCATGGGAGACAATAACGGATCTATGTCTATCTGTTTTAAAACGGATAGACACAGATTTAAAATTTCACTAGACATGGATTTAAAATTTCGCAGTGTGAAAGCAGCCTAAGGCTGAAGGCACACTGTGCGAGGGAAACTCACATTGCACTCGTACCAGTGTCGCCGTATCAGGCAGGGCAGACTGGTGCGAGTCCTCCGCACTGAAGTAACATTGCGAGTCAGAAGTGGCTGCAGTCGCAGCATGCTGTGACTGCACGCAATTCTCACGTGCGAGAGGGCAATGCAAGTCTATGGGGGTGAGAAAATCTCGCCCCATAAAACACACGGTGCGATATTGGCACGAGTGTGCTGTCAAAATCACTTCAAACTCGCTGGCTGTTAAAGCCAGCGAGTTTGAATTTACTGCTTTCCCAATACAGTAATCAATAATGTACCAGTGCTGTCACAGCAGCACTGAAACATTATTGTTAAAAACACTGAGCCGCTAACAAAATAATAAAGTTCTAAGGGTTAATCATCATGTTAACCCCCTCTGCAGGCTATGTGCTGCATATCGGCACATAGTCTGCAGATGAGGCTATTAAAAGCTGGTGTGTAAAGGGTTAAAATGGAGTTGGTGTGCCCCCATCATGTGTACACACATGTATCAGTCTTGGGTATCAGGCTCTGAGGGGTTTGCGGGGATGTCACAGGTGGCGGTGCTTGAGCCCGTGGCCTGGGTAACACTTCAATAAGGGGGTTATGTACAGGGGATAAGAGTTATTGTCACGTGACGCCACCTGTAGTACCTGGTGATGGGTCACCAGCATCGCCACAGTCCTCTGGAGGGCGATGGTATTGCGGCAAGGATGGCAAAGCTCCCTACAGGTGGAGCTGGTCCTCCGGGGCAGTGTAGAGTAAAGGGGCAGCTTGGAGTGGGACTTGAGGCCAGGGTAAGAAGCAGTAAGGCAGTCTATAGGGAGGCTAGGGACGGAGAGGAATAATGCACACACTCTGAAGAAAGTCTCTTTTACCTTTTACTGATGATATTCACAAGTAAAGATATCCAGAGCACTGTTGGGTGACCAAGTGCACAGTGAGTCTCTACAGAAAGTGGGTATAAGGCCTCCTTAGGTTCCCTGCTGTCGCTGAAGCCCTGTCTGTATGCAACACGACTGGCCTCCTCACTTTCTCTGGTCCTCTCTCTCTTCTCCAGCACGGTCCACGGGTTACCCTCTCTGATCACTGCTGTGTGGTTCCACACTACGGTGTCTGGATCCCTCTTGCTGGGTACGCAGGGTGACCGGGTGACTAAAGTCAGGGTTTTCTGCAGTCCTAAAGTGTTCCTGCAGGTGTGGATCCCTGAAGTATGGTACGTCTTGGGTAAACTTCCATTAGTTCCTCTACTCCCTTGGCTAAGCTCCTTGCCTTCTGTCCCCACTCGTAGGCTTGGCTGAACGTCAGAAGGGCCACTCCGGGTCACTTGTTCGACCCTAACCGCGGCACCGATCACCAATACGTCTTAGCAGCTCCCCTAGTGTCTGCACACTCTGACTCACTCCTCCCCCAGCAGCAGTATTTGTAGGGGATCTCACCTAAAGTCAGTGAGTCTAGCTCCCCCTAGTGTGTCGGGGTGGAAGGTGTTGCATGTAGTAGGTACCTGCTGTGGAAACCCAGCTGTGCAGTAGGGAAAGCTGTGGCTACCTGGGTGAGCAGGGCGCCACAGAAGCTGCTCAGCTCCTCCACTTAAGGTACCGTCACACGCCTCCACATGGCTGACAATTTGACGTGAGCGCACATGTTCCGGGCACTTATTTCACATGGCTTCGAAGATGTCACATGTAGCAATTTCGCGTGCGATCACCGGTGATACTGCATTCCGGAAATCGCCTGACCAAGACCGGAAGCGTTCTTCCCTTCTCACATCGCCACGTCACACGCCACCACCATCACAGCGATGTGGGCGTAGTGTTTGGCCGCAGCAAGGAGATAGGAGTGCCAGAGTGTGTTACACCGCGCCCCTACGACTCCGATTGGCCTACACAACTGCACTACCATTGGCCAGCCTTGTCAGGAAGTCTGCCCACTACATGACACATTTGCCCTTTCTACTATCTCGCTACTCCACACTCGTGTCATGTGTTGCGGCTCCTGGAAGACACTTTGGTGTTGCCAAAGTGCCACACAGGACAGCTCGTCTGGGCTATGTGTGCGAGTGTTGTTGAGGTCGGTAAGCAACAAACAACATTATGGACATATGTGCATGGATTGTGTCTGCTCCAGGCTGAAGTATGTGTGTGCAGACATGTGTGTGTGCGGATACTGATGTCTACCTACATCCACAATCAACACTATACAATTGTCCGTGTGTGGACGCATACCCATGTGTGGTGCCCCACTATGTAGGTGCCACAGAGGGGTATTGCACCCGTAAAAGAGGTGTAGTCACTCCAGCTGCAAGTGGATTTCAGGATGATAGGCGGAACCCTAAACCCACACCCCACACTAGGTCACACAGTGGGAGGTAACCGAAAGGGGGTACAAAACCACCTCTAGGGGGAACTAGTTAGAGAGTTGGAGAGGCAGGCGGATGGCCTGAGGGAGCAAGGAGGGTCTCTCGGCTGAGGGCCCCAGGAACGACAAGGACAGATCCCAGATACAGAGAGCAAGAGGGGGACAAAGGAACTTGAGAGAGTTCACCCCAGGAGAGAAACCGGGTACCGGAGCCCACACCTGTGGGAACCTTTTAAGGCCTGCAGAGAATCTGATGTACGGGGGTATATCTATATACGGCCCCAACTCTCAAGCGACTAGTAGAGGGTACCAGACACAGCAAGGGCAGAGCCGCAGTGTCAAGAGAAGGCAACCCGACGGGAGCGAGGAGAGTGCGAGACAGCAGGAGGTCAGATCTACTTCATGGGGCCAGGCTTCACACCGACTACTGGGAAACAGTAAAAATTGGAACAGGAAAGGCACACGCTGGGGGTTCCGTCCAGCTACCAGAGATCCGCTTGCAGCCACCCGTAGCTACTTGTCATTTAACATCTAACTGCACTGAGGACTGTAATAACGCTGCTAAAGTTCCAGTAAAGTACCTAGGTGAACTGACTTTGACTCTGCTGCATCTTCCTTTCAATGAACTCATTTTCCTCACAGGATTGCTGCCCCTGTTGTCCCAGTCCTGCCTGCAGAGGACTACACCATCTCAGCTGGAATACCACCGACCTCCGGAAGACTGTGGCGGCGCTGGTGACATCTCACCAGGTACCGCAGGTGGCGTCACGACAACTACAAACTTGTAAATAATCCCCTGTACATAAATCCCCCTTTTCAAAAGAATAGTCTCCCAGGACACGGGATCAGGCGCGGTCACCATTCCCGTGACAAAGTTAACCCTCTGCCGCCTGATACCTGAGTACCCTATGCCCTGGGGCTCGACACATGTGTGAATCCATATAATATGGACAGGGATGTACAGTCACAGTATACAATGTGTGGCCAAGGCCTGGACCTGTGTACAGGACATGTGCACACAACGCAGCATGGACCCATAAAGACCATGGTGGCCTCACATACCTTTGTGAACAGCATAATGCTATGTGTAACTGGCCTGTAGGTAAAAGTAAAGACAGACACAGGTAGTTCTGATCAGAATTGTTTTATCAAATGTGTGCACAAAACCAAAAAGATACAACAACATACATAACAAAACAACAAGTGTTCACATCACACAAAAAATACAAATGTCTACTCAAACAATGGCCATAAGAAGCAAAAACAAACCAATTCAGAATTCACATTTTTGGTCACAAAAATAAAATAAAAAAAGAAACATCAAAACATATAACTAACTAACACATACGGACACCTGGTGCTGCCACACTGGGGACTATACCCTACTCTTGCCGGTGGTGCCTGACAATCCCAGCCAACCTTCACCTGTTCTTGCTGCCAGGCCACTGCCCCAGGGCCACTGAAGTAGAAGCAGTAGCTGTCCCTGCTGCTCCTGGCATCCTGTGGACTTAGACCCTGGCTCAGCAGCTGGAGTGGCGCCAGATCTGGGTCGGTTGCACGCCACGCCCCAGGACTGACTTCCCCTGTTGTTGCCAGAGTGTATGATGCAGTATCCCTACGACGCAGGAAGTTATGCAGCACACAGCATGCCAGCACTACTATATCTATAGATTCCAGTTTCATATTCAAAGGCATATGAAACACGCGGAATCTATTGGCCATTATCCCGAACGCATTTTCAACCACACGACATGCCCGGGATAGCCGGTAATTGAAAATGCGTTGCTCAGAAGTAATAGTCCTATGAGAATATGGCTGTAGTAGGTTAGTATGAAGTGGAAATGCTTCATCCCCCACAAACGCAAAGTTGAGATTACCGGTTGTGACATCATTTGAGGGCACGTTAATAGCACCTCTCCTCAGGTCTTGCCCAAAGGAGCTGTGTCCAAACACACCCCCATCTGAGACACGCCAACATCCACGTACAGGAACTCATAGTGAGCATCTACGAGGGCCAGGAGGACAATGCTAAAATTTTCTTTTTTAGTTGTAATAAAAGGACCCCGTGTTGTGGGTTTGCGTGATCCTCACGTGCTTACCATCCAAAGGCCCACCACAGTTTGCAAATTTCCAGCGTTCCGCAAAACCACTGCCAATGTTCATCCATTATGCAGTGGTTGTTGGGAAACGCATGTAGGATGGCTGCAGGCATCTCCAGATGGCCTCACACGTCTCGGGTATGAGGCAGATCAACAGTGGCCGTGAGACTGCTGCAGAGTATTGTAGGTCCGTCATCAAACGACCTGTTGCCAGAAAGCGCAGAGTCACAGCTAAACGCTCCTCAGGTGACACAGCTCTACGCATCACAGTGTCCTGACTGGCTATCCATGGGCGAATGCGTTCCAACAGGAACTTGAAGGAGTCCTAGGACATATGGAGATAGTTCTTGAAGTCATGTGGCTTCCTGTCCTCCAGCTGACGGACCAGCCGCATGTGGGTCAGGTTGGCCCTTTGCCGAAGCCACTCACGACATCACGCACGCCGTGATCTACGAGCCCGCAATCTCTCAGCTCTATCCTCTAGCCACAAGTCCTCCTCAAACAATGCAAGAGCCACAAGAAGCCTCTGTTCACTATCCATCATAAGCTGACAAACCAACCCCTGGAAAAAAAAAAAATTGTCAGAGCCAACAAACATGTCAAGACGCATCAAAACCAACAAAAAATAAAATACTTCCCTACACACCTGCAAGCCATAAAGGCACCTACAACATGCCTCCAATTCCCAGCCCATCCCCCTCTCAAATTGGTGCCATTCTGACTTCATACAATAATAACATTTAGGAACATACAGACAAAAATAATCGGTTCCCCACCATCACGTTCCTCATTTTACACATGGACCTCCCCAACATACATTATTTCAAATAAAAGACACATATCTAAGCCCATCATCTCTATGTAGTCAAACAAGGACTACATCAAATCAACCCAGATGGGCCCTAAATTTTCTTTTTTGGGCCCCCCCAAACCATATTGGCAACATGTACCCCATGCATGGGCTAGGAACATAGCCATCTCAAGGCTTCATGAGACACTGCAGGATTGAACATGAGCATAAAACAGGCATGTTCTCTTGAAAAGGCAGGATACTCTCCATCACACATTACCAACCCTCCAGACACACTGAAACTGTCACCAGAAGCACAACACATACATTTTGCATGTGCAAGTCAGGATAAAATCATGATCAGTGTTGATGTAGGCAAAACTACAGCACTTACGCAACTTGGGTACACATTCCAGAATTGACTCTATAAAATGGGGGGGCAATGATGAGGGTGCATCCTCCATTGTGTAAACATGCATACACGTGGTCCTACACAGCACAACAATGTCATACATTCTGAGTATGTACTGCACACACCTGGAGGTGGTGTTGTGCCGATACTGTTGTGTTATTGTAAAAATCCTGGTCTCAACAGCAAACACACTCAGCTATCGTACAAGGGACGTGTGAACAGCAGTACTTACCCAATGACTCTGGCCAGCTAGCTTGACATTGCTCTGGCGTTGCAGGTTTTTATATCGTAAGCAACCAATCACCGCGCACCTGCATCATCCAATACACGCACCCGCCTCAGCGTTGTCGTGCCCGACTCCTGTGATTTGCTGAATCTGTTGCGTTATGATTGGTTGACGGCTGTTATAAAGATGGCGGAGTTGGTGCACTTGTGTGTCCACAAACCATATGAAGCATTGTGATAGCGTCTCTCCAAGCACAGTCTTCTCCTCAGACTGTAGGTATAGCGATGTCTTCATCTTCTCTACAGTACTGATGTTTTTAGGGTAGCACTACCTACTGGCCCATAAGTAATGTTTTTAGCCACGCTGGTGTCCACGTTCCGTTGTATGGAAGTTTATTGTGAGGTTTATGTCCCCAAGGGACGCCCCTCAATGTAATCACTGACACATAATGTGGCCCTACATATGAGACCAGGACGTTGTACTTTTGCCCGCTGTTATGTTTTATGTGTCAAACACCTCCTCAACGTCATATCCAATTAGACAGCAATAAATAGTACTTTACAACTGTTTTGCTGTGCCTACATAGTGCTGATGCTAATACATGTCTACTTACACAACCTTATACAGTATACATTGGTCCATGTAGCAGCCGTTGCCATAGCTACATGTGGAAGTGGCCCTGTGCATTAAACCACATTAAACAATGTGAGGCTTCTGTGCACTCATGTAATTAAGCAATGCTGAGTAGCTGTTGTCGTAATGTGGCCATTATTCTTGTTTCATCATGACATCATATGTACGTGTATATTTGTTTGTGACGTGGGCTGTGCTTATGTTGCAGATGGGGGATAATCAGGAGTTTGTCCGGGCCTTGCTTGCTATGTACCAAGACCATGAATGCCTGTGGCGCCTGCAGTCACCTGATTACAAGAACAATCAGGTGAAGGACAGCACCATCCTGGTGAGAGGTGGGACAAGAACAAGGTCAAGGCCAAACTCAAGCACCTGTGCACCGTATTCCGAAAGGTGTACAACCGGGTCCAGAGATCCCAGCGCTCTGGGATGGGAAGTGAGGAGGTCCATGTGCCACAACTGTGGTATTATGACCTCCACACTTTCACTCTGGACCAGGTTGTCCCTCGACGAATGCGGGGCAACAGAGTGCTTGAGGAGGCCACATCCGAAGCCACAACACCGTCACAGGAGGTACGTGTACTGAATATTGTTGTGTTTGCTTAGCCTTTGGTGCTTATACTCACGTGTTCTTTTGAGAAGCAGGATGTGTGATGTTGTCCGATTTACCTTGGGTAATTAATTTTGGATTGTTCTCTGTACTTTGATGAGGTGGCTACACGCATCCCTTCATTGTATTTATAGTGCTGTTTGCACATTCAAGGTTAATGTGACCCGCCACACCTTTGATTGTAAAAGAGAAAATTCAGAGGCACAATGAGTGTACCTGTTATGTGTGATATGTCCCTAGCTTTGTAATACCACTCACCTTTAGGAGTTGTGCAGTCCTTGCACAACCCAGGTGCGAACGTTGGTGGTGGGGAGCTTCTCCCCTTCCAGGCTCCGTGTGGCCGTCGGCTTCTCTGTATCTGGAGGGAGGGGTGGGGATTGATCCAATTACTAGCCATTATGTTCCTATATAAGCTGTATTAATATAAGCTTCCTTTATCCACCTGAGGAAGACGGATATACCGTGGAAACGCGTTGTGGGCATATAGAGGAAGAATAAAGTTAAATTACTATAATAAGATTACCTTCCCTCCTTTAGCGCTCCTATAGACTGCTTGTTATTTTTTTCTACACCTTTGATTGTGGCTGACAGAAGTTGTATTGGCAAAGCTGGTTACACTACAAAGTCCAGCACCTCTGTGTGTATATCAAACAGGCCAAATACTGTTGTGGGATTTTCACAATGACTTTATTGTGTCAATCCATTTTTTTTTTTTTTTTTGGTAGGTGGGTTTTCGGCTCCACCTTTTTTCTTTTTTTCCCCAAAACATAAAGGCACTAAAATGGATAAAATGAGGCCAACATGCCTCACAACCAACACATAAGGGTGGGTAAAAACAACCAAAAACAAGAAAAATCAAAAGGGGTGTCTCCGAACAGCAGGGACTTCAGCAGCCTGGCCACCAGTGAGACGCAGGATGATGGCCCACATGCTGTCCAAATTAGCCTGCGCCTCACGGTGGACAGCAACCAACTCCTCGATGCTTTTTGACCTGTTGTGGAGATACAGGGCAAAGAAATTGAGGAGCACCACTAATATATTGTAATTTTGGGTGGGTGCTCACCGTGTCAACAACACAACCATGTACCAACAGAAAAAGACATTGACATATGATAAGGGAGCACAACCAATTAGTGAAAAATTGTTACAAGTTTATTTACAAAATTGTGGACAAACATGATAAAAACAATTAAAATCAATCACAGGGGGACTCCGGTAGCACATAGTAACAATTCACATAAGGGAACTTTTTGCAGAATATCATTTGTATAGTTTTATTCAAAAGGAACCATTAAACTGCAATTGACAGTATGTCAATAATTACCCTAAAGTCAATATATATAGTTAGTCAGTAACGCAATCAAAAATAGGAACACGAGAGGGGCACTCATAGGAATAGCATAATTCAACCGGACCTCATGAGATCTCTATTAATTACAGATGACTGGTTGAATTTGTTAACCCTATGGGTACCTTTACACGCCGCCACTGCAGGTAGCAACAGGTATCCATCTCACGTGCACGCACGCGTTTTTAACGGTGGATACCGATCCCTGATGCCGCATATACACGCCGCCACAACGTGCTCCACTGAAGGTATCTGCGTTCCCCGGAAGTGCCGACAGATCCAGCGGCTTACTCCCTGTTGAATACCTTCCCTGGTTTACACGCCGCCACCACAAAGGAATATGGGCATACATATTTTGCGCCACGAGTACATAGGTGTGACAGAGTTATGTATTACGTGACGCTTGTACGCTGATTGGACAACGCAATAGCATCATGATTGGCCAGCCTGCGCAGGAAGGCTGGCTAATACATGACCCCATTGCAATTGTGGATTGTGAATGGATAGCTCTTGAAATATGGCGCCCTGTGAAGGGACAACCAATTGTAATGCAGGAGCCTCCACCAATGACGTGGTATCCATGATGCCGTGGCACGCCCCTGAGATTTCGTAGGCCACGCAAATACCTTGCCTGTGCCCCGATTACACGCCGCCACCATAGGAATTGTGCCTTCCTGTGTTTGAGCACGGCTCAGAAACAGGTATCCGAAGGAACTGTGGGACACAGGAAGGAATTTCCTGATTTACAAGCCGCCATTTCGTAGTGATTTCATGGCAACAGGCACAATTGTCCCGATGCCCGGCAGTTTCTTCCTTCCTGTGGCAGCGTGTAAAGGTACCTTTAGGGTACCTTTACACGCCGCTACGGCAGGATGGATGCATCCCGCTACTTCACGTGCACGAGCACGCTCAAACGGTTATGATGGCTACTTGAGACACCCGGCGATGCAGCTAGTTACAGATGTCACGTAGCGTAGCGCACCTTATGGCGGCGTGTAAAGGTGATGCGTTGAGCGTTTGTAACCGTTTGAGCGTGCTCGTGCACGTGAAGTAGCGGGATGCATCCATCCTGCCGTAGCGGCGTGTAAAGGTACCCTTAGAGTGCTTTTCTTATGTTCCACTTATGTACTGATAATAATGTTATATCTGGATTCTGTTATGTCTTTTTTCTGCCTGGACATCTGTAATTAAATACAAGTGTCCAGGGCGCATTGCCAACATGTCAATGTCTTTTTCTGTTGGTACACTGTTGTGGAGATACACCACATTAGTAACACGTAATTCTCTGTTGACCAATGTTATGTACATGTGTTACCAAACTTACGATTCACGACATAATCCGGCAGTTCCCTTTCTGCTGGGGTTGAGGCCGTCCCTGGCAACATGGCCACAGCTGCTGTGGCATCTGCATTTAGCAAAGAGATGAAACTAAAACAGGAACGCATTATTTGCGGGTGTGACAGGGCAAATTCAGAACAACAAGCTTGTTTAATATGGGCAACACGTACCATCAGGGCCACCTCCACCAGGCTCACTATCACCCTGTGGGGACCATTCCCCAACAGGGCTGCCAAGTGGGCTGGCTACGTTGGGTGGAGGGGTGTCAGGAGGTGATGGTCTGTTCAGCCGGCCGTGTGTGGGTGCTGTGCCCGCGGGTGGTGATCTTGACGCCCTTCCAGGTCGGCTGGTGGGTGGGCTGTGCAGGGCAGAGGCTGGCCTGGCAGGTGCATATGGGGGGCTGTGAGCTGCTCCTGCGGCGGGACTCCCAGCAGGTTAAGAGGCAGCCCTTCCTTAGAAGGTGGTGGTGGGCTGGCCGATGGTGTTGCTGGCATGGAATGCCGTCTGGGGGCTGATGGGTTTGCCGCTGGTGATGGCTGGCCTTCTGAGCTTTCCCATCCTCTGTCAGATTAAACACTGCATTTATGAACAAATGTATACCAACAACAACACATATTACATAAAAAATTTAATTTGTATGGGTGTCAGAAATGAGTGCAGTCAACATGTATATGTTTGTAGTTTTAGCCATAGTGATGTGATGTGAGCTGACTGTGCACATCTGTACATGACCGTGTGGAAACACACGCATATAGTGGTGGCCAGGACAGTGACTTTGCCACACGCAATTGGGGGATTAATGTTGTGTGTGCACACCTATACTCTGGATGAAGGGGCTAAATTATGGCATATTGGCCCTAACAACACAGTGTTACGTTTGTTAACAACTATACTGACACATCCATATACATAAAGGCTAATGTACAGATGCATATGACCACACAGGGAACAGGTTGTGTAGTGCTCATGTGGTAGTATACATTATGTTCTGTGTCATGTATATATTGGCATTACCACCACCATTGTGTGGCAGGCTATATGTCACACAGCATGCAGAAATTGACTGTATGTGTCCTGGTGGGCATTACATGACATAGCTGTTGACTTCAGCCTTATTATACTGCTATGTGTGTTGATATACTGATCTAATAGAAAGGTTGACATCAATAATGGCAACACATCGTAGTGTGGTTTGCACCTTCATTATTTCAAATCACCCAGACTTCCCTCTAAAAAGGATCTTAGATGAATGATGAGGACATTTTCTTATTTATTAAGTGATCACTTTATTAGTTATAATTCATTTAATTTCATAAAAACATTAAGATAATACATAAAAAGTACCCAATTAACTACAAATAGTTCATAACAAGGTCCAGGATTGGAATATTATGTAAACATTTATACAGTATTCATGATTTGATATAATAGCCAGTAATACCAGGTAATAAAGGGACACTATTTAATTGTCACTATGTGACTGCACGCTTTTTTTATATAGGCGGTGGGGGTACCAGGACTGAGGCCACAGGCAGCTTATACACCAGGTATGTGAGATCAGAGGGGACAACTATAGTGAAAGCACGGAGGTGGTGCTTTGCACATGTAACCTAAGCTAAAGGGTTGCTAGCACACAGGTGCACAGTGCATAGCATAAGTATTAGAGCCACAGGATCATATATATATAAAAAAAGCGTGCAGTCACATAGTGACAATTAAATAGTGTCCCTTTATTACCTGGTATTACTGGCTATTATATCAAATCATGAATACTGTATAAATGTTTACATAATATTCCAATCCTGGACCTTGTTATGAACTATTTGTAGTTAATTGGGTACTTTTTATGTATTATCTTAATGTTTTTATGAAATTAAATGAATTATAACTAATAAAGTGATCACTTAATAAATAAGAAAATGTCCTCATCATTCATCTAAGATCCTTTTTAGAGGGAAGTCTGGGTGATTTGAAATAGTGATTGTGTGAAGGTGAGACACAATAATTGGTGGACTATTGAGGTAATGGTTTGCACCTTCATGTTGCATTTTGCACACCCAGCAGATGCAGAGTGATGAAGCCACAACATCAGGTACTCAGGGTACCTATGTGACAGGCTATACTTCCATGTGGTGCTACAGCCTTGATTGTTGGTGGGATGACGTATGTGTGTATCACAATTACTCACCATGCATCCTCCTAATCCATGCCCAGATGTTGGCAATGCTCCCTGGACACTTGTATTTAAGGTCCGCCACCATCTTCTGGATCTGTTGTGTGGTGCGGTCCACACCCAGTCTCCTCAGCAGGGCCCTCTTCACTTTACTCAGGGTGGCCTGCTTGTGTAGACGTGGGTGCTGGTGGCGATGCTGGCACCAATAATCCCAGCTGTCCAACATGTTGATGAGAATCAGCAGCTCTGCCTCGCCCTATGCTGCAGCTCTCTGTCGTGACACCATTGCTATCTCTGCAGGGGAAGGGAAAGCACCTGGAAGGCAGGGCCCAGCGTCAAACAAGGACATGACGTCATTGCGCACGCTGGTTATGCCGAGGAGACTTGTGGGCCCGGACAACTTAACACTAGAAGTCCCAGAGACGGGTCTCATTTGACATTTCTACCTTTGAAACCCAGAGAAGGGTCAAATGACCTAAAGGATTTTATCTACATCTTATCTCTAATTACTGTCTTTTGTTCTGTTATTAAGGCCATCACTGTCACACCACAGGAGGTTGTTTGCTGTTTTCCATCTAGTTTAAGTGGGGGGGGTCAGACACGTGTGGCATCTCATGCAAAGTGGCATTGAATGCTAAGTGGATGCAGTTATTTCATGGCAGTTAGTCAGGGCAGGAGTCAGGTAAGCCACTCTATTTAACAGGGAGAGGAAAAAAAAAAAAAATTAAAACGTCTTTTCCTTTCCCTATCACCATGTCCTTTACTTCACCATCTATTGTTCTATGCGCTCTTGCTGGAAGACAATGACATAGAGGGACACTCAAACACTGTGCATAACTCCATTCACTACTAATCTTTACCATGTCTTGTATTTCACTGTTTGTTTTCTTATGTGCTCTTGCCACCAATTTTTATCACCCCATCCCCCTCCATCACCACTCATTCACATCAGCCCCTCTCTCCTGCCCTACTCTATGTATAGCTCCCATGCTATCTTCAGTTTACTGAAGACTCTCAACCCATCATATTCCAAAGTTTGTCATAATAAATCATGTCCTAATCCCAAAAACTATCTGCTCTTTCTCTTTTTACTGCTGCTCCTCTCAGGTGATATCTCTCCCAACCCTGGCCCGCCATCTGCTAACTTCAACCCCTCTCCCACCTCACACAGAAACCCCACTAACCTTATTAATATCACCTGCACACCTTCACCTCCCTCTTTTAATTGCGCTCTCTGGAATCCACGGTCTGTATGCAACAAACTTCCTTTCATTCACAATTACTTTCTTACCAACTCTCTTAACCTGCTGGCCCTCACAGAAACCTGGATCCAGGATTCAGACACTGCTTCCCCTGCTGCTATTTCTTACGGCGGCTTACACTTCTCTCACTCCCCTAGACCTGGGAACAGACGTGGCGGTGGAGTCGGCCTCCTCCTGTCCCACAATGTACTTTCCAGGTCATTCCTCCAGCCCCATCACTCTCATTCCCTTCTTTTGAGGTCCATACCATTAGGCTATTCCATCCCCTACCCCTCAAAGTAGCAGTGGTATACCGCCCCCCAGGATCACCCACCCAGTTCCTCGACCATTTCTCCGCTTGGCTCCCGCATTTCATGTCCTCAGATTTACCAACCCTTATTCTGGGAGACTTTAACATTCCCATAAACAGCCCCATCTCCCCATCTGCATCCCAGCTCCTATCTCTAACTACCTCTCTTGGCCTATCACAGCTCTCAACCTCTAAGACACACGAAAACGGTAACACCCTTGACCTTGTCTTTACCCGGCTCTGCTCATCCTCCCCCTTGGATAACTCAACTCTACTCTCTGACCACAACATTCTTTCCTTCTCACTCACTAACCCTCGGCCAACACAGCCCAAGCCTACCTATCACACATCCAGAAATCTACAGGCCATTAACCCTCAAGCACTCACAGACTCCCTCATCTCATCTCTGTCCCCAATCTCTTCAATCTCTTCTCCAGATCAGGCAGTAAATCACTACAATGACTCTCTCAGAAGCTCCCTGGACCAAGTAGCGCCCCTCACCCGCAGAAACTCCAAACAGAGAACAAAACAGCCCTGGCTCACATCACAAACCCGATTCTTCCAGCGATGCTCCAGGAGTGCTGAACGCCTATGGAGGAAAACTCGCTCACCAGGAGACTTTATCCACTATAAATTCATGCTCAAAACCTACAACTCTGCCCTTCACCTTGCCAAACAGACCTACTTCACCACCCTGGTCTCCTCACTATCCAACAATCCAAAAAAACTCTTTGACACCTTTCACTCTCTCCTCAGTCCTAAAGTGCAGGCCCCCATCACCGACCTCTGTGCTGATGACCTGGCTTCCTACTTCATGGATAAAATAGACAACATCCGCCAGGAAATCAGCTCTCAGCCTCCAAGCACTGCCACCCCCATTCTTCCTCACATCCCCTCCGGTTCACTCTCCACATTTGACCCAGTCACAGAAGAAGAAGTCTCCAGGCTCCTTTCTTCCTCTCGTCCCACCACATGCACTACCGACCCCATTCCCTCACACCTGCTCCAGTCCCTCTCTCCAGTCGTCACCACTCATCTAACCAAAATCTTCAATCTCTCCCTCTCTTCTGGCATTTTCCCCTCCTCCTTCAAACACTCGATCATTACTCCATTATTAAAGAAAACCACTCTCGACCCAACCTGCACAAATAACTACAGACCAGTCTCCAATCTCCCCTTCATCTCTAAACTCTTGGAGCGCCTGGTCTATTCCTGCCTCACCCGTTACCTCTCCGCGCACTCTCTTCTAGATCCATTACAGTCTGGTTTCCGCCCCCTTCACTCCACAGAAACTGCCCTCATCAAAGTGACCAATGACCTTCTGACAGCAAAACGTAATGGTGACCACTCTCTGCTCATTCTCCTTGATCTCTCTGCAGCTTTTGACACTGTCGACCATCAGCTCCTACTCTCTATGCTGCACTCCATTGGCATAAAGGACACTGCTCTCTCCTGGCTCTCCTCCTATCTTTCTGACCGTCTTTCAGTGTTTCTTTTGCTGGCTCCACTTCCCCCCCTCTTCCCCTCACTATTGGGGTCCCTCAGGGCTCAGTCCTTGGCCCTCTCCTCTTCTCTCTCTACACGGCCCCGATTGGACAGACCATCAGCAGATTTGGCTTCCAGTACCATCTTTATGCTGATGACACTCAACTATACACTTCAGCCCCTGACCTTACCCCTGCGGAAGTAAAGAACACCAATGACTGTCTAGCTGCAGTTTCCAATATCATGTCCACCCTCTATTTGAAACTAAACCTTTCCAAAACTGAAC
Source organism: Allobates femoralis (assembly GCA_033576535.1). Taxonomy (NCBI): domain Eukaryota; kingdom Metazoa; phylum Chordata; class Amphibia; order Anura; family Aromobatidae; genus Allobates; species Allobates femoralis. The sequence goes on from JARQOC010000002.1 coordinate 397,326,386, forward strand.
TTCTTCTGCTCCCCCCATCCACTAACCTCCCTAAATCGGACATCTCTCTCTCAGTGTGCGGCACCACGATAACGCCTAGACAGCAGGCTCGCTGTCTGGGTGTTATATTTGACACCGATCTCTCCTTCTCCTCCCACACGCAATCTCTCGTCCGCTCCTGTCGCTTACACCTGAAGAATATCTCTAGAGTCCGCCCCTTTCTCACCCTGGAAACAACAAAAACCCTCACCGTGGCCCTAATCCATTCCCGCCTTGACTATTGCAACTCTCTATTAAGCGGCCTCCCCCTCACCAGACTTTCTCCTCTCCAGTCCATCCTTAATGCAGCAGCCAGGATCACCCATCTGGCCAATCGTTACTCAGATGCCTCTGCTCTGTGCCAGTCATTGCACTGGCTGCCCGTATATTACAGGATCAAATTCAAATTGCTTGTTCTCACCCACAAAGCTCTTCACAGTGCAGCTCCCCCCTACCTCTCCTCCCTCATCTCTGTCTATCACCCCACCCGCTCTCTACGTTCCTCAAATGACCTTCAACTAACATCTGCACTAATCCGATCCTCCCACTCCCGGCTCCAAGACTTTTCCAGAGCTGCACCAAACCTCTGGAATGCTTTACCCAAAGAAATCAGGACTATCCACAACTTGCATGGCTTCAGACGATCCCTAAAGACGCATCTTTTTAAGGCGGCCTATCATACTCCCTAACATGTCCATTGTACTGTAGACAGTGAATGGGCTATCCTCTGGACACTATTCTTCTACAAACTCCACCAAACCATAAAGGTCTACACAGACTGATGACCATTTATGTAAGCTTAGCCCTATACCCCATTTCCTCAAGATGCCTGGACCACCAGTGCAATAAGCCCCGGCACCTTGTACAACCCCTATCCCGTTGTAGATTGTAAGCTCTTTTGAGCAGGGTCACCTTCATTTCTTGCTTTATTTATTGTATTTTTTTTTTTTTTTTTTCACATTGATTCTATCCCTATTGTTTTTGTATCCAATGATTGTATTTTATTTGTTCTTTATTGTAATTACTTACTGTATATTTTCTGTACGCTAACCCTACATTGTAAAGCGCTGCGGAATATGTTGGCGCTATATAAATAAAGCTTTATTATTATTATTATTATTATTATTAAGTAGTTGTATTCAGTCTATTGTATTTGATAATATAAAGACTATACATATTGTATTAGTTTAGTTTTATTTGAGCAAAAAAGCACTGAAACAATGAATGATTTTGTATATATTTTAAATAAAGAATTAGACATTTTAGAGCAAGGTACAGCTGTGAGTAATGACCAGAAGCATTTGTGTCTAAAGGTACCGTTACACGTTACGATCTCGACGACGATATAGTAAGAAATGGTAGCTATGGAGGAGAGAGGAAGCTAAGCGACTCTGCTCCCACTCTTAGGCACAGAAAATAGCACTAAGCTGGCGACATACAGCGGCTCCGGGGCGATCATGAGAAGGGGGAGACAGGGAAACTCCTCAGGAATCGATTCCCCGGCCCAAATACCTCCTGGAGGATCCATAAAACGTTTTTTCACCAAACGGGACCAGACTCCCGCCAGAACAACCCTTCCCAAGATGGCCGCGATGAGGAAAAGTACCTCACCAGGGGAGCGCGGCATGGAGGCAGAAGCTACTCCATCCCAGCAGACCCGC
>JARQOC010000002.1:397328164-397382747 GCA_033576535.1 Allobates femoralis
CCCAGTCACACATAACGACGCACCAGCGATCCTGATAACGATAACAATGTACAGAGATCGCTGGTGTGTCGTTTTTCACATCGCTGGTAAGATGTCAAACAGGTATCTCACCAGTGATGTGAAAAACGACGCACCAGCGATCCAGAATTATACCAAGGTCGTTGGGAATTGTCACTCCATAGCGTAGTATTGAGATCATTGGTCATTGTCTCTATCAAACAACGATGTAGCGCTCCCAGCGGGAGTACAACGACGTAGAAATGATCCAGAGCAGTTAGTAACGATCAATGATCTCACAGCAGGGGCCAGATCATTGGTGCGTGTCACACATAACGAGATCGCTAACGGGATCGCTGTTGCATCACAAAATCTATGACGTTACAGCGATTTCGTTAGCGATCTCGTTATGTGTGACAGGGCCTTTAAGTATAAATGATAATAAATGTGTGATTGGAGAGGGTCCAGTTTCTGAAACTTCCACAAATCCGAGGCCCAAAATCCGATATGGAGAGTGATACTCACTTCTGCTGAATTTACTCAGGGATCTTTGTGACTCCTGTTTTCGTAAATGGCAACGGTCCCAGCAGTTAGATCCCCAGGGATCATACATTTATTATCTATACCGGGGATGCGTAATGTATGCTACATATGGAACAACCCCTTTATATTTAGTTTGTCTAAGGCTAGCTTCACACCACTGTTTTGTCTGGTTATTCACCCAAAATTGGGGCCTGCAGCATTTTTGGGCTCTGGTGAAAAAAATCTGACAAAATCGGATCCGGGGCGATCCGACGCCCATAACATGGGAGTCTATGGGCGCCGTCCGTGAAAAAAATCAGATAGTTTCCCGAATCTGATTTTTTTCACACCGCATGCACAGAAATTCTGGCGTTCTAACTTCAGCACCATTGACAGCAGTATTTCATGCACAGGCTGTGAGCACCAAGGACAGCGGCAGAGCAGACACAGGCAGACTTCAGGACCATGGACAGCAGCAGAAAATGAACCCTGCAAAAAACTGGATCCAGGACCATATTTGGCCACACTTTCTGCTCATCCTGTCCTCTCAGGTTCTGTCCAGTGGATCTTGCAAAAAACAGGTTCCACACGGACAGACAAAAACCATGGTGTGAAGCCAGCCTTAATGTATCCTTTTAAGCTTGCCATTCAATGAAGGTGCCGTTTTTTTCTTGCACCTGATGAGCATTTTTTTTTTTAATCAGATCTTTTTTATTAAAAGGTAAAAGAGAATTTTTTTCCAATACAATAGGTAACAACACATAAAGAGGAACAGAGAAGGCAATTAACAATAGCCTAAGCAGCCCACATACAAATATATCTCCCTCCCCTTTCCCAAAAACCCTTCTCACATAGCAAAGTTGAACACATCCACATTATATCCGAATAGTCATCCACAGGTGTCTTCAATCATAAAAGCAGATAATAATTATGCTGTAGCATTAAATTAAAACATATGACAGATATGACTAGCAAAATATTTTACGTTCAGGATAAATAATTATACCACCTCAGATAGCATTAGGGTATGTGCACACTGGTAGGCGGGTTAGGGTCGGCAGCGGCTGGGCGGACCCGCCTGGAAGCTCTGCAGCCGTCCACACGGCTTCCTGGCGGGTATGTGCGGCGGGTGCACAGCGGGTTAGCAGCGGCGGTTATGCAGCGGCTGGAAGCAGCACATGATTCTGCTTGCAGCCGCTGCAGAACCGGCCGGTTTATAGAACATGCACATTCGTTGCTAACCCGCTGGGAATCCAGCGGTTTAGCAACAGATGAGCATGTGTAAACCGCCGGTGTGTGCACACCGGGTGTCGGTTTCCATAGGTTTTAATGTTAACACAAAAGCCGCTTTTGGATTAACATAAATTTACATAAAACTCATGGAAACCGACCGGCGGTTTCCGCTGCTAAACCTGCACTAACCTGGCATATGTGCACATACCCTTAGGATCTCAACGCGTTCAACAGGGCTGCAAAATAGTCACCATGAAAGTATCCCCACCTACTCCATAGTTTATCGAATTTATGCAGTGCCTTTCTTTTTTTATACACCCCCTCCTCCAATCTGATCAGACTCCGCATTTTATCCACAAACTCTTGTAGCCGTAATAGTTGAGGGTCGAGCCAGTGAGTAGCTGTTACTTTTCGAACCTGGAACAGGGTACGTTTTAAAGCCAATTCTTCACTAACATCATATTGTCCAGGGCCCACACATCCCAACACACACACCAATGGGGTAGGTGATAAAGCAGACTCAAACACATTGTTCACATAGTCAATACAAGCATTCCAAAAGACCGCCACCTGCCTACATGTCCAAAACATATGTATCAGATCCGCCCCTTCCTCCCCACACTTTGGGCATTTGTCATCTCCCCTAAGACCAGCTTGGCACAAAAATTTGGGCACCCTATGCAACAAATACAGCTGAGACAACCGCTGCGCCTCGCACGTAGACAAAAGTGGGACACTGTCCAATATATCTTCCCAAGATTCACTATCAATAGGACACATCCTGCTCCCATCTGTCCTTGATCAGCAGCGGTCTCTCCCACTGGAACTGCTGCATCAGAATTCCATAAATCCTAGATAAAAGACCCTTGCCTCCATTATGACAAAGCAATGTATTAAACAAAGGAAAAAGGCTTTGGCTGTGCACCCCTGGTGGGAAATCGCCATTCCTGGATGGAAAACTAACCGTGACTTTGGCCCTGCTAAGTGCCCTGACTGACCTGCTTACTATTGACTTTCAATGTATTAAACAGTAAGTGATGCTGTATCTTACTTTGCAATTGTTTTGACTGGCTGATCCAGGCATGACACAGCTGCATATAGAAATAAAACGTGTTTCGTGGGACAGAAAATTCATCAGACAACTGTTGAAAAGAATTAAGAATGTCTCCATTCAAAATTTGTGCTACAAGCGAGATACCCAATCCCCTTCACAGACCCCCTCCATCTAGTTTGTAAATTTCCGGCAATGCAGGATTATTCCAAAGTGGGGTAAAGGGAGTATATCCCATCACTTTTCGAATTAATTTAGTCTTCTGCCACATTTTTCGCATGAGCCCCACGGTTGGCAAACACTTTCGGCACTCCCGCTCCAAGAGCCCAACCTCCAAAAAGGAAGTAATGGAAAGTCCCCCAGTAATGACATGAATCAATCTCTCCAAATTCCCGCGGATTAGAACAAGCTGTTGGAGCTGGGATGCCAGAAAGTACGCCCAGGGGTTAGGGGCTGCCAATCCTCCCTGGTCCTTAGGCCTTTGTAATGTATCAAGGCGGATTCTGGCGACACCTTTTTCCCAGATTAATTCCCTAAATAAAGCTTGACATCTATAAAAAATTTGCATGGGTATCCAAATTGGAGAATTGTGAAGTACGTAGAGTAACTGAGGCATCAATATCATTTTCACCAGATTGGTTTGACCAACTACCGACAAGGGAAGCTTACACCAAATATTAAATTTCTGCTGGAATTTACCCATCATATTCAGTAAATTTAAAGAGAATTAGAGACAATAGGAGACACCACTATACCCAGATATTTAAATTCACGGACAACTTTAAGACATGTATCTCCCACTTTTGTATAAGCAGACAGAGTATCCACGGGCATAATCACTGACTTGTCCCAATTTATTTTTAAACCCGAGTATTCCCCAAATTCCTGTATAAGCCCCATATCGGTAGTTAAGGAACGTGACGTGTCCCCCAAAAACAGCAGGAAATTATCGGCATATAATGCCACCTTCTCCTCCAGGACCCCATGATGAAAATCCTGGATATCAGGACTAGTACACAGCTTAACAGCCAATGGTTCAATGGCAAGAGCAAACAGGAGGGGGGACAGCGGGCAGCACTGCCTAGTACCCCTCTCCAACATCAGAGTATCTGATAAAACACCATTGAGGCGGATCCTCGCCACAGGAGCAGAATATGCTAATTTCACCCACGCTAAAAACTGGTTTCCAAATCCCAATTCCCGCAGTACCACCCAAAGGTACTCCCAACTCAACGCTATCGAAAGCCTTCGCAGCGTCAAGCGAGAGCACCGCCCTCTCCCCCCCACTCTGAGACGTCAACTGCAAGTTGAGAAACACTCTACGCAGGTTAATGACCGTAGATTTATTGGGCATAAATCCCGTTTGATTCTCCCCCACTACCTGGGTAATCACCGCCATCAACCTAGTTGCCAAGACTTTCGCCAAAATCTTTACATCCGTGGATAGCAAAGAAATAGGCCTGTATGATTCAGGTTGTAGAGGGTCCTTTCCTGGTTTAGGTAAAAGAACCACCACTGCCTCTCTCATTGACCCAGGGAAAACACCGTCACTCAAAGCCCCTTCAAATACCTCTTTCAACCTAGGTAATAGAACTTCCCCAAATTCCTTATAAATTTCAATTGGGACACCATCTGAACCAGGTGCCTTATTATTCTGAAAGTCTTTTACTGCAGCCAACAGTTCCTCTATTGTAATAGGAGCCTCTAATTGTAATCTCTGGGCATCTGTCAATTTGGGCAGCTGAATGTCACGGATATACTGCTCCAGCTCGGTATAAGATTTCGCGAGTTTGGAGGAGTAATAGCTGCTGGTAGAATTGGAAGAATACCTTCACAATCTCTCCAGTATCCGTAACCAATGCTCCAGTACTGTCCCGAATAGTCGAGACCATCGGAGCCCCAGTCTGGGCTCTAGTAACCGTTGCCAACAGATGTCCAGCTCCCTCGCCCTCAGCATAAAATTGCTGTTTTAAGAAAAAACGTTTATTCTCAGCCTGCTGTAACACAAATTTATTTAATTTAGATTGGGCGTTTGTCCACTTCAGCTTGTTGTCGGCAGTTGGTGACCCCACATATGTGTGTTTCAGAATATCCACCTCAGCACGCAGGGATTGCATGCGGCCTCTAGTTTTACATTTAACCTTAGATATTTCTTTTATTAGGACTCCACGCAAAAACGCTTTAATGGCATCCCAAACCAAGGACATAGATACCGAGCCCACGTTATTGCAAAAAAACTCTTCCAGAACAGAGGGTATGGAGACATTGCTATCAAATACCGCCAGCCAAAATGGATTGAACCTCCACCCACCCCTATGACATAGAGCACCCTGGTCCACATTTATAACGACCTTAAGTGGAGAATGATCTGAGATCAATCTGGTACAATACTCAGCCTCAGCTATCAATTGCACTATTTCCCTATTCCCCAAAGCCAAGTCTATTCCAGATAACGAGGAGTGAGATGCAGAATAGCAGGAATACTGCCTAACATCGGGAAACCTCATGCGCCACACATCAATTGACCCTCGCTAGATGTTTCGTGTATAGTACCACCTCCCAGCTCACCCCGATACTTATCCAATCCAGCATGTAGGTACAAGTCCCCAATTACCAACAGGGTATGTTAGCGTACTCCATAATAACGGGGATTAAATGTTGCATTTTACTCACAGAAAATGGTGGCGGAATATATAGAGCAATCATGCACAATCGCAACCCAGCCACTCTACACACCAGGCATACATATCTACCCTCCCCATCAGTGATCACCCTTTCCAGACTAAACGGGAGTGATGGGTGCACCAGGATGCTCACTCCCCTAGAATATGTACTATGTGTAGAATGAAATGCAGGCCCCCTCCACAGCTTAGTGAGAGAGGCTGCCGCCTCCACATTACAATGCGTCTCCTGTATATACGCTATAAGATCTCGGTGCGTTTTCAAATATTGAAGTATCGCAAACCTCTTATTAGGATCTCCCATGCCTCTGACATTCCAAGACATAATGTTAAGTTGTCTAGCCATAGTCAAAAAAGTAACATTTTACAGACTCACCCGGATGCCCTAGGAGCCAATCAATAAGTTTGAATGTATTGTCCACAAACACTTGAAGAAATTCCCCCATAACAATCATGACATACCCACCCCCTCCCATCCCTCCAAAATCTAGTAACGTTATCATGTAACGGTTCATCACCATCCCCGTGTACCATACTCTAACTCTCGTGTGAACCGCTATCAGGAGGGTTACGCCCAAACGTCACAACAAGTAAAAGAAAATAAAGAGAGATAAAAGAGATAAGGAAACATTAACTTACAGAAAAAAAAGAAAAGACAATAGAAAGAACAATAAGAGAAACACAGATTGGAGAACAGAATCTCACACACTGCAGGGGGATAAAACTTGAGAAGCTCACAGTTGGTTCAGTGACAACCCCCGCTCCATACTATCAACCCAAAGAATATTTCGGTTTGCCCGAGGTATATATAAGAGAAATATACAAATCTCATATTAAATACAATCCAGAATAACATATACTTATAAAACCCAACATCTCACACTGAACCCGCTGATTCTCAAAGGCGACAGGTTTAAACTTTATCAACTACTGGTATCATAAAAAAACAAAAACAGTCATCCATTGCGGATTTGTCTCTCTTTTAAGTCCAGCCATTTAGATGCCTCCTTGGCCATATCAAAGAAATGAGTTCCACCAAGTGCCTCCACTCGCAGCTGGGTCGGGAACAGCATAGAATACTGCACTTTCAGCGCTCTCAAACGGCGTTTAACCTCCTGAAACTGAGCGTGTTTTCTACGGACTTCCACAGAAAAATCCGGATACAGGGACACTCTTTCCCCCTCTATACGGAGATCCTCAGCCGTCCGTGCCAGATATAGAATATTGTCCCGATCTCTAAAATGCAGCATTTAATCAGGATTGGGCGTGCTTGGTCTCCTGGCTGTGGCGGCCTGGCAGGCACACTGTGAGCTCTCTCAATAGCAAACATTCTAGAAAACTTATCTTGGCCAAAAGTTTTCAACAGCCACGCTTCAAAATATTCCACTGCATCTCTACCTTCCACCCTCTCTGGAACTCCCACAGTGCGCACATTATTTCGATGTAGGTGGTTTTCTATATCGTCCGTTTTATTGTGCAAATATGTAATAGAGTCACCAGCAGCTTTGAACTTTTTGACCAAGGGGGCTACAGTGTCTTCCAGTTCACCCACTCTTCCCTCAGCCGCAGACATACGCTCTCTCATTTTCTGCATATCATGGCGGATAGTGGATATATCCATTTTTAATGAGCCTATATAGCCAGTAAGCTCTGTGTTACACTTGGCAAGAGCTTTAAGGACATCCCTTAGTGTCGGTACTCCCTCATCACTGTTGCCATCATGCGTGCTGACAGTCTCTGAGCCCCCAGCTTCCACATCTTCATGGGCTGCCTCCCCACTGCTGCACAGCTTCCTCCCTTCCTCCTGCAGAGGCTCCGTATCTTCAAAGCCCAGTGTCTCTTGTGTGCAAATGGCGTCATTGTCACCTGGGGCTTGTGAGGTACGTGGCTGCTACCATCTGGCATATTGCTGGAGTTTGGCCGCCGCTTCCAGCCACTTCTCCCACTCCTGCGGGGTCTCTCCTTCCTGGTGGCTTCCCTCGGCGCCATCTTGCACGCCATGCGGCGCTCCCCCAGCCGCCGAACGCAGCCGTCCATCCCGCCGTGACATGATAATAACCGAGGGTCCCGCACCTGATGAGCATTTAACATGTACAGGTTGTCTTTGCTTTCTCCAGATGAGAGATGTTATGGGAGATGATTGAGTAGACTAATTTCAACTGCCCTATCCTTATGTTTCAAGGAAGGTAAGCCGCCATCAGGTGTCTGGCAGTGGCTTACTCCCCTCAAGCTTGTATATGTTGTGCATTAATGGAAAAACCAAAATACAGAAAGAGGCAGAAAATGTTGATCATTTCAAATATAATAAAATGCAGCATACAATAACACATTAATGTTCAGATGATTGTATACCTGTCTAGTTTTGACTTCTTTTCTGCAGTAGTGATTTTCAGCTCACCATCAGTTTTTGGTCTTCCATACTGAGCAAGAGACTCATTCTAAAGGGAGAAGATATTAATAAGGTTAGATAAAGTGAATTGTAAAGTGCTGCGGAATATGTTGGTACTATATAAATAACATTATTATTATTATTTATTATAAAGGAATAGCCAGTATATGATACCAAGAATGCTGAAAACAAATAACAGGACATTGAGCGCAGGTTTACACCACTTGACTTGCGGTGTTAAAAAAAAATTAGCTGTAAGTTTGCTGATCGTGAATCACTTAATAGCAAACAGGCTGATCGCATTTCTAATTACGATCAGTATAGATCATATAGCTGCATATAATGAGCAAATGCTGCCATTTTTTCGGAGACTAGAAGATACGGCACTCTTAATTTGTGGGTGCATGAGAAGGGTCATTGTTTTCAGCAGCACTGTATACAGTTTAAAGAAGCACTCCCAATATTTTTTATTCCCTCAACCTGTCTAAATGTATATGTAATGTACTGTAGTGCAATAAAATACTCATCAATTGCATTTTGTCCTGGTTTCAAGCATCGCTCTGGTTCTCTTCTCACTTATGTGAAATTCCAACTTGCTGGATCATAATAAGATTCATGTGCGAAACAGAAGTCACTTTTACAAAGTAAAGGGCCCATTACACGCTGCGATGTGGCAGCGATCCAACCAATGATGTGGATTGCTGCCACATCGTGAACTGATTGCTGGTGAGCTGTCACACAGGCAGACTCACCAGCGACCAGTGGACCAGCGACATCATGGAAAATTCTTTCCACGATGTCTACCTCCCGCTGCCAGGCTGCGGTAAGCGGGTGCAGGCTGGTAACCATGGTAAACAGCGGGTATCTAGGCAGCACGCAGCACCTAGTTACCTAAAGTATACCCTGGTTACCAGCCGTCTCCGCTTACAGCCTGGTATCCAAGGTACACAGCGGGTAACTAGGGACAGCGCTGTCCCTAGTTACCTGCTGTGTACCTTGGATACCAGCCTGTAAGCGGAGAAGGCTGGTAACCATGGTATACATCGGGTAACTAGGCGCTGTGTGCTGCCTAGATACCCACTGTTTACCATGGTTACCTGCTCCCAGCGCTTGCTGTGCAGCGCTGGGAGCTCATGCATCTTTGGTCTCCCGCTGTCACACACGCCGATGCTGGGCGCCCAGTGGGAGACCAACGATAGATTTATGGACAGGACCATAAATCTACGATCAACGACTTATCGTTGATCGTTGATATGTGTCACACACAACGATGTTGTTTCGACATTGCTACAACGTCACAAAAACATTGACGTTGCAACGATATTGTTCACGATATGGTTTGTGTTAACAGGCCCTTAAGCCTATAAAGCATCAGCAAGAGGCTTACATGGAGTGACTACCAGTTCACACATAAACTCCAAAGTGATTCGCTAAGTTGGAATTTCAGTCATGTAAGTGGACCAGGAAGAGGACCAGAGCAGTGCTGGAAATCAGGGAAGATGTGAGCAAGTATTTTATTTCACTTACCCATTACACATACAATGGGGGGCAGAGGAAACAGTTGCCCTGGGCCACATGATCATCGTTGCCCACTCGGAGTTACTGCCACTGTTAACTATATTAGAGTGTGCAGCTCACTGACATAGTTAATCACTGTAGTAAAGCAGGGAGACATGATCATCCTTTATTCCTATTCACATACAGGGCTCTATAAAACAGGAAGATGATAGTGCATGCACAGGACAACAGAGACTCAGGGAAGTGACATCATTATTATTATTATTATTTATTTATATATACAGCACCATTCATTCCATGGTGCTGTACATGAGAAAGGACTGAGAGAACCCGGACCCGGTGGTCTGTGCCACTATGAGGCTTGCTCGGGTCCAAGGCTGCAGACCGAGGTCAGAAAAAGAAGGAATCTAGGTGTGCTTGAATTAGCGAAGACACTGGTGCACTGGGCCAAAACCAGACTGCATGCTCTGCTGAAGGTGCCAGGAAGCTGCATGCTCCAACCACAAACCCCGGGGCGGTGTGGGGTCTTTATGTCCCGAGACCCAACCTCTGGTGCAGTGAAGCGAAGGCTGTCGTATTAGGGCTAGGGGACCCCATAGGTTACCCACTGAAAGCCTGTGACCAATGGATCGTAGCTAGCATGCGGAACAGACCGAAAATGCCCGAAAGAGACACGAAAAGGGGTGATGCAGACGAACCAACCCGGCTGCTTAGACCACACCGGAGCCACTGTTGGAACTGTTGTAAACTGTTTCATCTGCCGAGAAAAGAGAGTAAACCGGTTAAAGCTCTATACTGTCTGAGACTGTAATTCTTGCGCCTGAGGGGAGATAGACTGATTCTGTGATCCGGCAGCAGGAGACTGCCTGTGACTGTGAACCCTGCACCCCTGCACATCAATAGACTTCGCGGTTGCCCTGGGGACCAGCTATGCCCGTGGAGAGCTCAACATCCTTGCTGCTACTCCCATTATCCTCAGAGGTCTTGACTGCAACGGCGGCTACCCATAGCCACACACCACGGGTGGCGTCACAATATTTCCAGATTTATTATTTTTTTCCTTCCCCACTTTTTATTGACCACCCAGGGCCACGGAGCCAGGTGTTGACCCCCGTGACTATCCCGGCAGAACTTCCCAGTACCCCACAGCTCTGGTGAGCGAGTAAGATATACCAGGGTGCGGTACAGCTATACCGTTATATATGCTATACATATATACCAGGATTTGAAACATATATACACTAATCAGCAAAAAGGTAACCATGTTTTGAACTTTTTTTTTTCAGGCTCAATATCTTATCATCCACTACAGCTTTGAGTGTGAGACTACCAACATTTTATGGACAATTATCTTCGCTATCTCATACATACGAAATTGTAAATGTGATTTTTAGCATATTTAGCATATGAGTAGGTTATGCAGATTCTTGTCATGTCACTGCATTGTTACGTTTTTGCTCCTAAAATATCTAAATTTAAATTATTATTAATTTGTTACTATTTTGTAAATTCACCTTTGGCTTTCAACACTGCCTGAATTCTTGTGGGCATGCTCTCGATCAAATTCAAGCATGTCTTGACCTAATTCTGATACCAGGTCTCTTCTAAATGTTCCCAAAGTTGCATCATACTGGACAACTCACTTGGGTATGTATACAGCTTTTTCTTCAACTCTACCCACAAGAGTTCAATTGGGTTGAGGTTTTGGGAGTGTGCGGACCAATCCAGCGCCTCTACTTCATTGTTATTGAATCCTGTCTTCGCCAATCTCAACGAATGCTTCTGGTTTTTGTTCTGCTGGAACATTTCCAAATTTACTGTTCACTTTTTGTACTTGTTTGCAAACTCAAGCTGACGTTTCTTATAATGATATTAAAGTCGAGGCTCCTTTACTTTTTTTTGGGCCACCATTCCAAACTTGTGTAATGTGCATTGCTCGGTGCTTGCATGGATGTCTGTAATCTCAATATTACGAAGTACATCCACCTCTCGACTTTTAAATGGATGGATGGACTTTATTTTGTATTCTTCCAACTGTGCTAGCATCCACATGATGCGATTTGGCAATTGTCTTGGAGCAATATGTGGACGATTTCCTGGGGCACTTGCACAGGACATAAATACTTTCTAGGGGGAATATTTTACCATCTAGAGGGCACAAAGGAGGAATTATTATTAGTATTAATTCCACATAAGGGCACGGAGTTGGGCAATATTATGTGGGGCAGTAAGAGGAACCTTGTTTTTGTACCAACAGCAGGTGCAGAAATTTGAACACATGGCAGTAGCAGTTCAGCATTGGGGTACCTGAAGGATGAGGAGATTGTGCAGGTTGGGAATAGATGGGGACGGAATCTTTAAAAATAATTTCAACCTGCAAACAAGTGTTTTTTTGTCAAGTTATTGGGAAACAAGCATATCTATAAAACCTCTTTCAAGATAATTGTGCAGTATAAATCCATCTTTCACACCACCGTATTAAAGAATTGCACTAATTTTCGTCCACAAATTAGATTTTTTTTCCTAACTTGTCATCCATGGGCAATCCTTGGACAGCTGATTCCGCCCAGGGGTCTTTGGGAACTCGGTACCCGGGCGTTGATGCTGGGGGTGATGTCTTGGTGGTCTGTGCCCGGGCTGTACCCTGGGGGTCATTGGGTAAAAAGGAGAAAATAATAAAAAGAAAAGAACAAAGTATAAAGTCTCGTGACACCACCTGCAGTTTCTTGTGATCTCACCAGCGCCGCTGTCAGACCGCCAGGGATGATGGTATTGCCGCCAGTTGATAACGCTCCCTGCAGGCGGAGCGAGATCCCCGGGGAAGTGCTGCTGCTGAGCTGGTCGATGTGGCAGCAGCTACTTCTTAACTTAGGCAGAATAAGATACAGGAGGCTTGCTCACTCTGTACGGGTACTTTACTGGTAACAATTCATGGTTCACGTCAGTTTACAGTCACGCATTCTTTGCGGGTAGCTAGCCGGGTAGTCACCGGAGGGAACAAAGTCTTTCTGAGGCTCTCCAAGTGCTCCTGCTACGTTCACTGTCCTCTGTGTCTTGCGCCTCCTTTCTATCCGTGCGCTGCTCTGCACAAACCCACTTCCTACCAGGCCCATCAGGTATGATAAGGTAACCCTTCTCTTCTCTAAGGGGGCTCAACCCGATTTGAGGATACCTGGTGGGGCTGCACGTTGTGGACGAGGTCGGGGGCTGCTTGCCAGACGTGCGACCCACCAGTATTGGCGGCTCATGGTTGGACTCGCCTGCACCGCAACTCGGAGCCGTTACCCAGTTGTGGACCGGGATTCCCCCAGACCGTTTACTCGGACAGTCTGGCACTGGGTCTCCTCAGCATTGTTTATTCTGACTATGTCTTCAACTGAATCCCTGACACATAGTAACATAGTAACATAGTTTTTAAGGTTGAAGGAAGACTTTAAGTCCATCTAGTTCAACCCATAGCCTAACATGTTGATCCAGAGGAAGGCAAAAAAAACCCCATGTGGCAACACTAATCTCCACATTGGGGGAAAAAATTCCTTCCTGACTCCAGATACGGCAATCAGACTAATTCCCTGGATCAACGCCCTATCAAAGAATCTAGTATATATAACCGGTAATATTATAGTTTTCAAGAAAGGCATCCAGGCCCTTCTTAAATGTTAGTAGTGACTCACTCATTACAACATCATGTGGCAGAGAGTTCCATAGTCTCACTGCTCTTACAGTAAAGAATCCGCGTCTGTGATTATGATTAAACCTTCTTCCCTCCAGACGTAGAGGATGCCCCCTTGTCCCAGTCTCAGGCCTAAGAGTAAAGAGATCATTAGAAAGGTCTCTGTACTGCCCCCTCATATATTTGTACATTATTATAAGATCACCCCTAAGCCTTCGTTTTTCCAAGCTAAATAACCCCAAGTTTAATAACCTGTCTTGGTATTGCAGACCCCTTAGTCCTCTAATAACTTTTGTCGCTCTTCTCTGGACCCGCTCTAGTTCAGCTATGTCTTTCTTATACACCGGAGACCAGAATTGTACACATCCAATTGGTAATAGTTTTAATCTGCACTGTCAGAAGTACATTGTTTTGCACATGTGGTATGTTGTGAGTGTGTCATGCCTTATTCCCTGTGCTACTGTACTGTGGTGTATTCTACGTACCAAGTACATACAGTATATATATACTGATTTGCACCAACCCTATAGGGGATTAAGTGCTGCTCTTAATTTTTTCTATATAAATTTGTTCATAAGAGATATAGCACTGAAATATAAAAATGGAGCCGGGTAGACTAATTTACACGGAGGATGATGAAGATCGTATCCTAAAGGGAGCAGAGGGAGGTATCGAATTCCTGAGTTTGCCCTCAGTTATAAACCTTAAAAGGAAATATGAAAATGATGCAAGAAAGATGTTATCCCTGGAGTTACACCTAGCTATGTTGGGGCAGTACTATAGAAGTAAGAAAATCCCCAGAGGGCTGCGATCAAACGTATACCCAACATTGTTTATGGGAAATGAGGAGTATTGTAGTAAATTTGTCTCACTTTCTAATAAGTATGCGATGGACACGATGCTACTTAACATGGAATACATACAACAACAGTTAATTAAGCTGAAAGAAGAGAATAGGGAGACGGAAGGTGAACTAATGAGCCTAATCAAAGAAGAGGAGCATGTAAAGTTTAAAGAAGGAGTAAAGTCCAAAATGGAGAAATTAAAAAAGGATTTGGAGGAAACAAAAAGGCAAAAGTGGGCTAGAGACTCTGATGACTACAAATCAGGCATGATATACAACTGGCAAAGAGAAAGCCAGAGCAAATGGAGGAAAAAAGGTCACTATAAGGGATCTGGTAACAATAAGAATAGACTGTATAATGGTTTGAAATTACCTGATTTTATTCCTCTGAGACCCAGAAGGACAACACCTGGACGAAGACGAGGAGGGAGGAGGCAGCACCGGAGGCAAAAAGAGGAAAGAAAAAAACAAAGGACAATCTCAGAACCTCCGTCGAAAGGAACCGAACTAGTGGTGAACCTAACGGGTAAATCTTTAACCCCTGCACAGGTTGAGGTTTTGGGAAAGGGACTGTCATATTGTTTCAGTTCACATGTGGATTGGTTTTTGGTGGAACGAGAGCTCTACCAATTTTTTAGAAGTATTAAGTTAAAAAGTCACTTTCATGGTAAGGTTAATGTGGTTGAAACGAAAAAGAGTGAATTAAGTTTGGGAGAGTTGGGCTTAAGAGCAAAAAGTAATTACGTGCCAGATGATAGTGAGCCAGCGATAAAAGCCTTTATAAAAGTAGTAAAGAAAGAAGTGGAAGGGTTGAGGAAACAAACAAAAAAGGAATTAACCCACCCTAATGCAACAACTGAACAGATTCAGGGAATAAAAGAACTTGTCCATGATGGCGACCTGGTGGTGAAACCCGCCGATAAAGGGGGAGCTGTCGTCATCATGGACAAGGGAAAATATTTGAAGGAGGTTGAAAGACAATTGTTAGATCAACAAGTCTATAAAGCATTGAATAGTGACCCAAAATTTGAAGTCCAACGCAAAATTAAAGACATATTAGAAGAAGGAAAGAGATGTGGGATAATAGATGAGAAATTGCAGGATTACCTTGTGGTAAAATATCCGGTTACTCCGGTGCTATATTTAGTGCCGAAGGTTCACAAGAGTTTGATTGATCCGCCGGGTAGGCCCATCGTGGCAGGAATTAATTCCATCTTTTACAACATAGGTACCTTTTTAGAAAAAATCTTACATCCATATGTAAAAAATGCGAAATCTTACATCCAGGACACTGGTGATTTCTTGGAAAAGCTAAAAGACTATCGAGTAAACACCCACATAAAACTTGTGTCATTTGATGTCACATCTCTGTATACTTCTATCAGGCATGAGATGGGCATAGAGGTCATAAGAAAATGTCTTGAAAATTCAGAATATTCAATGCAGTGTAGACAATTCGTCATAGACCTCTTAGAAATTGTCTTAACAAGAAACTACTTTTTGTTCGGGGACACTTATTACTTACAAATCATGGGCACCGCAATGGGGGCCAAGATGGCATGTTTCTATGCGGGTGCAGTGATGGCCTTTTTGGAGGAGAGGCATGTCTATGTATCCCACCACTTCTCCCATGTGGAGAGGTGGTGGAGATACATAGATGATATCTTCCTGATATGGAACGGTACAGATGATGAATTTCAAGCCTTTTTTGAATTTATGAACACCATTGATAGAACTATAAAATTCACTATGGTAAGCTCACAAACAGAAATTGATTTTTTGGATGTAAAAGTAGTCTTAGAGGGAGAAAGAATAGAAACCAGACTACATGTAAAAGCCACAGATAAAAACAAATTGCTACACTATGATAGTGGACACCCAATAGAACTGAAAAATGCAGTCCCACAGGGTCAAATAAGGAGAATTAATAAGATCGTAAGTGAAGAGGACAAGAGAAAAAAAACAATAGAAGAGTTACTCCAAAAATTTAAAGAAAGAGGGTACCCTGATAAAATTTTGAATAGAGAATTGGAAAAAGCGGAAAACCCTGCAAGGAAAAAAGAAAATAAAAACAGGATCCCACTAGTATTGACTTATGGGGAGGAATCTAGGGAAGTAGTCAAGATTATAAAAAGACACTGGAATATACTTGGAGAGTGTATGCCCCATATAAACGAGTATAAAAATCCTCCTTTAGTGGCATATAAGAGAAACAGAAATTTGAAAGATACCCTAGTAAGATCAGATATAGGGCCACTAAAACAATCCAGGCAGAGAACTATAACGGGGGGAACGAGGTTGGGTTGTTACCCTTGTATCAATTGTGTCAATTGTAAACTCATGTTAAAGGGGGATACATTTTATCATCCGGACACAAGAAAGGAATATAAAATAAAACATATGTTAACTTGTAATTCAGATTACGTGATCTACCTATTAGAATGCCCCTGTAAAAGATGGTATGTAGGAGAAACAACTTTGGAAGTGAAAACTAGATTAAACTTACATCGATGCAGTATTAGACAGAAAGTTCTAAATCTACCGGTCCCGAAGTATTTTGTGGAAGCGAACCACACTGAGAAAGACCTATGGTTCAGGGTGATAGACAGAGTACCCCCAATAAGAAGGGGAGGGGATAGAATTAAACTCCTAAAAACGAAGGAACTACAGTGGATCCACAGATTAGGCACTTTAAGACCTGGGGGTTTGAACGTGGATTATAAATTGCAGTCAATACTTTAGGTTACGGTCAACATTGGATGTTGTGTAAAGTGATTACTTTTTGAACAATGTTGTAAATACTCACACAATAAGTTTTTATTTGTTTATTTGATGAATATTGATTCACACCAGTCTTCCTCCTCTTTTTCCTTCCTTCCCTCCCAGATGTATATGACTCTAATGGGAACTAAAAGCACAAGCCGCAATTTTTACTCTATGAGACCAACACCATCCTAAAGTGAATAAAAGATCCACCCATGAGGTTACATGACCTGCACGGACACCAAATTAGTAAATTTATATAACACTATTTGAATTTCTACACTATTTATATCACAATGCAATGTATGATGATTATGCACGAGATACATTTAAAAAAAATAAATAAAAAGTATTTTATATTATATAAATTTGAAGGCTCTTTTATAAAGGGTAGCCTACAAGGCATATAATGAATATGGGGATTTTTTTCACATATATGGATATATATACACTTCAATTAGACATTATATGTAATGGAATGCTCCCATGAACAAAAAGGTGACACCTCTGAGAGGCAATCCGGGCTTTGGGCAGGAGTGGATATGAGAGATTAATATCTCTTAAGTCCACATACTGACAAGGATAGTATACACCACAGGAATGTGGGATACTAGTGGATTAAAAAAAACACCTTAATTATGTGAATGGGAGATAAGATGGAAAAGAAATAAATAAGCATATAGATATAAACAGTATTGATGGAAAAATGAGTATATGTGAATTAGCCCCATAGAACACTAAGTATGCCTTTATTAATAACATTTTAAGCACTAAAGCACTTTATATTTAACTCTATATATATTTATACCTCACTATAAAGAAAACGCACATTATACTAAGTAATTACCGTATATACTCGCGTATAAGCCGAGTTTTTCAGCCCAAAAATTGGGCTGAAAAGTACCCCCCTCGGCTTATACGCGAGTCAGTGCTGTATACCGATGTATACATCGGTACATACCGATGTATACATCGGTATACAGCAGCCCCCGCATCCCCAGTAATGCAGGGCCCCCCCAGGGTCTCTCCGGTCACCTGTAAAGCAAGCTATACTTATCAGTGTCCCGCTCGCACCCGCCGCTGCCGACATCCACGATCCTCCATCTTCATGCGACTCCTCTTCCTGTTTCTGTGCGCGTCGCCGGCAATGACGTCATTCCCGGCGACGCGCACAGGAAACAGGAAGAGGAGTCGCATGAAGATGGAGGATCGCGGATGTCGGCAGCGGCGGGTGCGAGCGGGACACTGATAAGTATAGCTTGCTTTACAGGTGACCGGAGAGACGCTGGGGGGGGCCTGCATTACTGGGGCTGCCTGTATACTACCGCTGGGGCTGCTATATACCTCTGGGGCACTGTATACTACCACTGGGGCTGCTATATACCTCTGGGGCCCTGTATACTACCACTGGGGCTGCTATATACCTCTGGGGCCCTGTATACTACCACTGGGGCTGCTATATACCTCTGGGGCACTGTATACTACCACTGGGGCTGCTATATACCTCTGGGGCCCTGTATACTACCACTGGGGCTGCTATATACCTCTGGGGCACTGTATACTACCACTGGGGCTGCTATATACCTCTGGGGCCCTGTATACTACCACTGGGGCTGCTATATACCTCTGGGGCACTGTATACTACCACTGGGGCTGCTATATACCTCTGGGGCCCTGTATACTACCACTGGGGCTGCTATATACCTCTGGGGCCCTGTATACTACCACTGGGGCTGCTATATACCTCTGGGGCCCTGTATACTACCGCTGGGGCTGCTATATACCTCTGGGGCCCTGTATACTACCACTGGGGCTGCTATATACCTCTGGGGCCCTGTATACTACCACTGGGGCTGTATATACTACCACTGGGGCTGTATATACTACTGGGGCTGCGTGTATACTACCACTGGGGCTGCTGTATCTACCTCTGGGACTGGTGTATACCACACTGCTGGGGCTGTATACTTGTGCTAGGGTCCACCCTCGGCTTATACACGAGTCAATAGATTTTCCCAGGTTTTGGGGGCAAAAGTAGGGGGGTCGGCTTATACACGGGTCGGCTTATACACGAGTATATACGGTAATAAAGAAAATGAAAGAAATCCCTTTCTAACATCCCAAAAGGATGCATTAGATAAGCATCGGATCATTAGGATAAGGGATAAACACGATTGGTGCCAGCAGGATGTAATAACATGGGGGAATCAGATTTGGGTTGCGCATTGGGTGTAATAAGACGCGGAACACCCAGTGCGCATGCGCGGGAGTCCCAAGATGGCGGCCGCTAAACATCCGGTATCCCGGGTAACGGTGACGTCAGACGGAGCTTAGCGCATGCGCATTGCAATTTCCGCAACGCCGAGATCAGCAAGCACACGTGGTGAGTGCACGGAGGTACAGTGAAGTATGGCAATTATAAACAAAGAGGCAGGTGTGTAATTAGGGAATCAATAGAGTACATATAACAACCTGGAAGATATGAGAGACCTGTACTGTAAATATAAAGAGCACAGATCAATTATAAGGATGTATTTGGTAGATGAACACTGGGAGTATGTGTAAATAGATGGTGATAAGTATCATTATTATTGTAAATGAAATTGTAGATTTAATTGTTTTAATGTACATATGATGTATAAAAAGCCCAGCATTTGTAAAAGGTGCTTGCTGGAAGAAGGTCTGAGGACCGAAACGTCCCACATAGATGCCTGAAGGCCATTAAAGGCAACATACATCGACACTGGAGTGCTGCAGTCGTTATTGGTCTGTATAGGGGGGTGAAGGAACTAATCCCTGGACTGATTTGCACCAACCCTATAGGGGATTAAGTGCTGCTCTTAATTTTTTCTATATATATATATACGTATATACAGTATATATATATATATATATCTTGGTCATCTGTGATTTTTTTATTTGTGTTCTCAGTTATGTACGAAAATCCTTGTATTTTTTTAGTATGTAAAATAAAGAATACACTTTATGTGTTACATTGCTGTAAGTGGTTTTATCTACTGCGGTAGATCTTGGGAATACACATTAGCGTGTAGGCCAAAATCATCAATATCAGCATGTACCTGTAAGGACTATGCCCATTTTCTCCTGCCCCTAACAACACCAACCGCATTGCATCATAGTAGTGTGAAGTCTTCATAATGCGTATTTGTACATGATGTGTTTGTTTATAGAGAATAAAATAATATGTAATGCAGCATTTAAAATAGGAATAATATATATAGGTAGAATAGTCTAGTAAGTTAGACAGCTTGTTCAGCTACTGACTGAAGGGCACGCAGTAGTTAGGTTGTGGGATCAACCCACTGGGTGTAGCTAGTCTCTAGGCTTAAAGGGGAAACTCCATCTTATTTTAATTAGTGTAGCATATACAGTAGTGACAATTTGTGTATAAAGCCCCTTTCACACTTGCGTTTTTTTCAAATCAGGAAGATCAGGTATTTTAGTTAAAAACCTGATTCTTACAGAATCCAGTTTTTTGCCAATTCACTTTAATGATGTCAGGTAGAATCCTGTTGCTTCAGGGTTTTTTCTGACAATCATTAAAGTGAATTGGCGAAAAACTGGATCCTGAAAGAATCAGGTTTTTAACTGAAATAACTGATCTTCCTGATTTCAAAAAAACACAAGTGTGAAAGGGGCCTAAGGCTGCATTCACACATTGCGTATTTTGCTGCGCTTTTTTACGTGCGCTTTTAAAAATACGCAATGTGCCTTTTGTCTGCTAGCAAAGTGAATGTGAAATTCACTTTGCAGTGCAGACATTGCGCAAAAATACGCAGTGCGTTTTCAGGGAGAAAGCGCAGCTGCGTAAAGAATTGATATGTCAATTGTTTACGCAGCTGCTCCTGCGTATTCTCCCAGAGGAGAGGAAGAATCCTGCTTCCTCCTCCCCTCTGTGACAGCTGTGGCCGCCCATTAGATTTCACAGTGTATTAATATACACTGTGAAATCTAAATTAAACAGAGGCAAGTGTATGAAAAATGAAAAAGAATGAAATACTTACCCTCCGACGCCTTTTCCCGCTGTCCGGTCTCCGGTTCCAAGTGAGATGTGTTCTGACAGGACATGTGGTGACGTCAGAGGGGCGTTCCCGGGCACTCGCGGTCATGTGATACATATCACATGACCGCGAGCAGCCAATCAGCGCTGGGAACGCCCCTCTGACGTCACCACAGGTCCTGTCAGAACACCTCTCACTTGGAACCGGAGACCGAACAGTGGGAAAAGGTGTCGGACAGGTGAAGTATTCATTATTTTTTATTTTTCATTCACTTGCTTTTGTTTAATTTAGATTTCACAGTGTATATTAATACACTGTGAAATCTAATGGGGCTGTCACAGAGGGGAGGAGGAAGCAGGATTCTTCCTCCCCTCTGTGACATCACTGCACTTTCTGGAGTAAAGAAAGCACAGTGCGTGAAAGCCCCTGCGTATTTTGTTGCGCTTTTTTACGCGGCAAAAAAACGCGGCAAAAAGCGCAGCAAAATATGCAAATGTGTGAACGCAGCCTAAGTCTACTTTCACATCTGTGTTTCTGTCCAGATCCAGCAGATCCAGACAGAAAACCGCATCTGCCGCCTAACGGCCGCACTTGCGGTACACTTGCGGCAAGCCCCATGCATTTTCTATGGGGCTTGCGGCAAGTGCGGTATTGCAGCACTTGCGGCAGTTGTGGCTCCAAAAAAACCCGCAGCTGACCGCGTTTTTTTTCGCGGCCGCAACGGCCTGTGCCCCAGTGCCCATGGACTCTTACAGCCTCACGTGTGGATTTTTCAATTTTGGCCCTGGATTTTGACCCTTGTGTACTTGACACAGTCAAGATGGACCCTTGTTGGGGGAAGGGCACATGTAGACCTGGCAACAATCACCAGGTCAGGTGGATGGAGAGTTGAAGAGGTGAGGAAGGAACGTTTGAATGTCTTTGCAATGTTTAAAACCTCTGGGAAAGGAAGGTGTGTCACAGTCCGCGCTCCCTGAGGAAGACGCCAGGAGGGCGTTGAAACGCGTTGGATGAATAAAAAGGATTGATTTGAACACCGACTACTAGCGTTATTCACGAGCGGATTTCCTGGCAGCGCGGACTGTGACACACCTTCCTTTCCCAGAGCTTCTATTTCGTCTACCCGAGTGGAGACCGGTGGAAGTCCAGCAGCAGCCATCAGGACACTTATTCTATCAGGCCTTCTAACCAGTTGTGGGTGGCACAACTGGACTAGGTGAGTGGACCCTTTTCTCACCTGCTTGTTTTAGTGTCTAGTGATAAGGGCACTATTGCGCCTCTTGTCCCCCCCCCCTCTCTTTTT
The DNA here is from genome assembly GCA_033576535.1 of Allobates femoralis. Classification (NCBI taxonomy): domain Eukaryota; kingdom Metazoa; phylum Chordata; class Amphibia; order Anura; family Aromobatidae; genus Allobates; species Allobates femoralis. Next base: position 397,350,161 of record JARQOC010000002.1, read on the forward strand.
TGCAGTGTTTAAGGTATATTCCTGGGGAAAAGACTCACAGGGGACTTGGGTTCCCCATGATTTCCTGTTGTTCTATTCAAGTGAAGGACTCCCTCGTTTGAGCCTCTTTGAACCCTGGGCTCCTGTTGGCCTACAGGCCCCTGTGTTTTTAAAATCTCTTTGGATCCCGTGAGGTGGATCTTCCATGACGCAAGGGGAGCCAAACTGGGGAGGGTTGAAGCACGTATTTTCCACTTAATGGCGATGGCAACCAAAAGACTGATCCTGGGGAGTTGGTTAACTGAGTCACTACCACAGACTAATGACATTGTCGCTGAATTGAAAAGGGTGATGTCTTGGGAGAGAATGGAAGCTGAAAAGGAGACAAGCTGACAGATAAGTTTTTCAAACAATGGAGGAGATTCATATCCTCTCAGCTATCCAAAGACGAGATTAGATATACGGTCCTTCCCTTTTCACACTCCGCCTGGTACAATCGAGAGGAATTAGAGGGTACTTTGGGTAGTTTAAGTTTATAAAATGAATAGGCACGGTGGCGCAAGTGGTTAGCACTGTAGCCTTTGCAGCACTGGAGTCTTGAGGTCCTGGGTTCAATTCCCACCAAGGACACTAAGGACAACATCTGCAAGGAGTTTGTATGTTCTCCCCGTGCTTGCGTGGGTTTCCTCCGGGCACTCCGGTTTCCTCCCACATTGTAAAGACATATTGATAGGATATTTAGATTGTGAGCTCCAAGAGAGACAGCATTACTGATGTATGTAAAGTGCTATGGAATTAATAGCGCTACATAAATGAATAAATATTATTATATATTATTTAGGCATTTACCGAGATTTATCGAGATTTTTGCCTCTCATTGGAATTGATGGCAGAGGGAGGGGGGAGGAGGGTGGGTTAACGGGGAATTGTTATTTTGGTTTATATATGATTTTATCTTGTACTTGCTAAGCAATCAGATGTTTCTCTTGTTGGCCTTGACCTTGAAATGCTGTATTATTTATCTTTCACGATATGGATATAAAACCAATAAAAATTATATTGGAAAAAAAAAAAAATCTGAACTCTTGGTTCCAGGGTCCCAACGGAGTGGGACCAGGGTCACGATGACCCACCTTATAAAAAAAGGACTTTGTTTCAGAATCACCACCATTATTGAATGTTTTTGTGCTATGTATTGCCAATCGGTGTCTTGCAGGTATGTTTGGTCGAGGATGACAAGTGACAAGTGTTTTGTAAAAGACATAGTTAAGTGCTGTGCTCACAATATTGATGAGTTCACAGCACTGTACCAAGTGTTAACTAAAAGACTATTTAAAAAAAAAAAAAACACCTGAATCCCTATCAGTGACTTTGGAGCAGATGGATCCTGGCCTACGAGAAGGCTTAAATCAAGGTATGACTTGCACCAAGAAAGACCACACATGCAGCCAGGATCACCACAACCAAATTCCCCCTTGCCCTGTGGGGATGGCCAGGCCATGGACTCAAGGAGGTAACTCCTCACCTGCAGCTACTGTCCTGGGGCACTCTCACATGCAGCCCACATTAGACATCTTATATTATTACGCCATTATTTTTAACCCCATAATGCCATTTTACTGATACATTGTAACCACATAAAGACATACCAGATTTTCAATACAACACTGGAAGTTGGTGATTTGCTTGATTGTCTCGTTATCTCTTTTTACTTCATTTATACATTGTGCCAAATCCTACAGAGTGATAAAATAAATGTATTTTTAAGTACAAACAATATTATTTTGTATTTTGTCACTACTATAGCACTTTATACTGAAATAATATTTCACTAATATTTTTTTAACATTGTATTAACTGTGGATCTTGAATATATGAAATTGAATTGAATATGAATTGAAGATATAAAAGTTCCAATCTATACAATCCAATTTAGGTAACATTTAAGGGATAACATTACTTTAAGAATTTTCTACTGAATGGAATTTTTTTGTAAAAATCGTATACATTTTCTGTGTGAGTCATATAGAACGTGGTACTTCTGCTGCGTCTGTTGTACACACTGTATGGTGTTTTGGTATTACGGTACTTTTTTCTTCTGGTTGATAAACTCATGAGTGGAGTAATTGCGTTTTTTACTTTGTTTCCGCTGTGAAAATGCAATAAAAACACATGCAATTTTACATCGCATATTTTCCTTATCTCATTAAATCTATGGGGAAAAGCCACAAGCCAAATGCATATTCACAAGAGAAATTGACATGCTACACATTTCAATATTGCACCACATTTTACACTGTATTAATAAAAAAAAAATGGGATGAGATTTATATAAATCCTATACACTTTGCTGGAACTGTAAGACGCTGTGGTTTTTTCCACACACAAAAATACATAGCTGAAAAATTAGCCAAATAGTCACAGTGCAAACTTAACCTACAGTCGAGTTCAGATAAGCATTTGAAAAATTGTACATTTTTCATCCATAAAAAAATGTACAGTTTTGATTCATATGTCAGGCTTTTTATATCCATAAGACATCTGTGTGGCATAAATTTGTATATATCAACAGTTAAAAATGTCCATAACCAAATACAGATTTGTTTGGTAATATTTTTCTTTTGCACACCTATAGACTCGTAATGTCGATTATTAGGTAGAAAAAAGCCATCAAATAGACTAGCGCAAGCTGCAATTTTTTTCGCACATGGATAACATGCTGCAATTTTTTTTTACATAGACATTCTGCCCATGTGAATAAACTCTCTTTAGAATAAGGCGCCCCTGCGTCTGGCCGCCACAGAATGGTATGTAACATCAATGTATTGCAATGTCTCATGGGACTTGTGTTCTTTCTGCATGATGTCGGAAGCATACACACACTGCTTGATCCCTAACATAGGTCGTACACTTGAGGCTTGGGTCAAGCTTGTGTCACAGGGCTCTGGTCAGGGGGAGGTGTTAGAGAGAGTGTAGTAGGACTAAGAAGACAAAGGAGTCATCTAGTGAGGAGGCAGCAGCAGCTGCTCCAAAGGGACAGGCTGTCATTAGGGTACCAGTCCCTAAGCAACCCAGGCTTTGATGGTGTGGTGGCAGAACTAAATGCTAGGTGGGTTTTATGTTTATCAGCAACTTAATGGAGTTCCCTGAGGCCTCAGTAACATATAGGGTCAGAGAACTGCTCTAAGCATGAATACCCACAAGACGCATGTTACCAGCCCAGCTGGAGTTAACTCATCGCAACAGGAGGGAGTATTAGGGAGCTAAAGGCCCCAAGAAATCTGAAACCAAGTTAGCAGGAAGGCCACAATACTTAACCAGCAGAAATAATCACGCCTGGTGGCGGTTGTACAACCCTGGACTCTGTATAGACTTGCAGTAAACAGGTACAGCAAACAACTGTCTACTGCTGTCTACTTCCTTTGCTACACCTACCACCATTAACCCTCATCATCAGCCCTAGTTGAGAAGGGTTCTCCATCTGCACTGCTATACCACATAACCCCAGAGATCATCTGCATTGCCAACCACATCAGGTTTATTATCCCATCTGCCGGTACAAATAAAACGTTATCCCTACAACATTCCCCTATGTATGTGTGTGGCGCCCCACTATGTAGGTGCCACAAAAGGGGTACTGCACCCAGAAAAGCAGTACAGTACTCCACTGCAATTGGGAATAGGGTCACTAGATGGAACCCTAGAGCTGACACACACACACTAGAATAGTGGGAGGGAGGGACCCTGGGAGGATATATAGTGGCCTCTGGGGGGAACTAGTGAGCTCTCAGGCAGTGAGAAGAGTCGGAGGAGGGAGTGTGGAAAGAGCCAGGCAGCCAGCCTGAAGGAACCAGAAGGGCCACCTTGGCTGAGAGGCCCAAGAGAGAAAGAACCCAAAGACAGGAGAAAGAAAGAGAGGGAAAGAACTCAGAAGCAGAGTTCACTCTAGAAAGGGGAATTGAGTAACAGTAGAGTTTGCCCCGAAAGGAAGGAAACAGGGTACCGGAGCCCGCACCTGTGAGTTCTCTAAGACTCACAGAAAATCCATAAAACAGGGATATTGCAAATACGGCCCTGACTCCCAAAAATCCCACGAGAGGGAAGCCAGGACTGGCAGGGCGCTGCAGTCCAGACAGAAGGTTGACCCGACGGGTACAAGGGAGGAGAAGAGAATCAGAAGTAGAAGGAGGCCAGTTTATCTACAGGAGATCAGGCTTCACAATACTGGGAACAGACAAGAAGGAAAAGAGAGGAACATAAAGGAGGGTTCCATCTCCAACCAGAAATCCTAATTGCAGCCTGGAGCATTCGCCAGTTTACCATCTGCTTAACTGTTGAACTGTATTGCTGATGAAGGAGTTCAAGTAAAAGTTACCCAGTGAAATGAAGTTTTGACTCTGCTGCATCCTTTCTATATAAACTGCTTTATTACAGCATATCTGCCCCGGTGGCCTAGTCCCGCCTGCGGGGACTATTCCATCCAAGCCGCAATACCACCGACAACCGGAGGACTGTGGCGGCGCTGGTGGTCATCACCAGACTCAACAGGTGGCATCACGAAGACAAAACAACTTTGTATATAATTCTCCCCTGAAAATATTCCCCATTTTCAGTTGACCCCCAGGGCCACGGCTTCGGGATGGCCACCTAACTCACCGTTGCCGGGTTCTCAGGACTCAGGCGCTGGGTTACTGTCACGGTTCGGTGCCTGAGGCTGTAGGGGCCCGGTGGGTCAAATGCACGGTTGGGTAGTAAATAAAGTTTGTTTCGTGACGCCACCTGTGGGTGTCCGGTGATTGCACCGGCGCTGCTTGGACCTCCGGGGGATGTGCGGCAGCTGGATGGAAATGCTCCCCACAGGATGAGCAGTAGTCTCCGGGGCCGGGAGCTGCAAGGTGGAATACGGCAGCTCGGGTAGTCTGGTAGGCAAGCAAGTTAACAATAGTTCAGAAAGAATGCTCAGACACAATGTTCGTCTGCACGGGTCTTTACTGTAGTCATGCACGGTACACGGTAAGACAGTTCTTAGGTAACGGACCGGGTGGTCCCGGTAATGAACAGTCTCTGTCCAAGGCTCCACAATGTTCCCTCTTTACTAACTGTCCCTTTGTTGCTCGTCGCTGCCTTAGTGCACTAGGTCAGGATACTGGGGAACCTCTAGTGGATAACCTGAGCCGGGTTCCCAAGCCGGCTCCAAGGGTCCTGAACCCCAATCGTGGGTACCCCCCTGGTCTGGCTGCGGAGATGGTGGCTGTTGTGATGCGCTCCTGAGAAGCTCCTCTATCACTCCGGTTTGTAGTACAGCGGTAAACGTCTGTGCTACCTCGGAACCGGTCTCCGGTGGACTGGGCGCGGGTGTCTTTGGACCCGTTACTTTGTTACTTGGCCCCTTTCATGTCTGGGTCACTGCTTCTCGGTGCCCTCCCTGTTAGCTCTGTAGTTTTCACTTCCTCCTTGTACTTGTTTCTTCCACCGTCTAACTTGCTTTCTGCTCTTTCCCCACACTAAACATCTCACACTCCTCCCACTAGGATCCAATTGGTCCTCTACCTCTGGATGTTGCATGTGGTGCATGGAGCCTTGGATTTAACTTGTTCATCACTGAGACGGAGAAGAATACTGCATCTTCAGTCAGGGATGCAGTACCCTCCTGTGATGCACTCGTTGCGGGGCGCCACACACCCGTGACTTCCCGGACTAAAAGAAAGAGAGAGCCCGAGAGCCGAGTACCGAGCCCTGGGTGCGCGTCATGTGTGGTTAGGACCCCAGCTGCTGGGCATGGCTTCCCTGGACTAAACTTTGGCCCAGCTGCTGACACAAGACCAGCCCTATTGTTAAAAAAAAATTAGTCCTTGTGCTCTCTGATTTTGTAAATAGACAATACTTATACTTAAAATATGTGCATTTAAAATTGTCTGAGGCTGCAGTACACACTTCTTTTTGCTGCATTTACTATAAAATCAATACCTTTTTGCAAGAATTTTGGAAAGTCATGGTAAAAGGTATGTTTTGGAGCGATTGGAAAAAAACAAAATGCACTGTGACTGCAACATGTTAATGCAGCCTAAAAACACACTGTGGGAATTAGGTGAAACCGGTGGGAGGCTGCAGCCATACACATCTTCTTGTAGGAGCCTTATTAATAAATTATTGACCATCCATGTGACTTGTAATACACGGACAGTCAGCAATTAATCTAATTATAAATGTCTATATCTTTACAAAAGAGAATCCATTGCAAACAACTTCAATCTTACAGTCACACTCACCCTCATGGCATCCAGACCTAGCTTCAGATTCTCTTTTTCTGTTGGTTCTATGGTGTGTTTTACAAGCTCCTTGACAGACATAAAAGAGGATATGAAAAGTCAGATATGAATAAATGTAAATAATTAAGCATCTTTGTCAGATAAAATTACCTGTAACAAAAGATGATATTTCAAAACTCTTTGCATCGGCACCATCAGTAGATCACGCAGGGAGAAGCGACCATTATTCGCTCTCTGGGAACATTCCTGCAAACCAAAGTCATTATCATTAATTATTGGGTTATTTTACATACACTAATTATATTCATCATCATCTGCTAGTCAAAATGCCAAGCAGATCAGCATATTTCACTTTCTGTTTTGTGCACAAAAGAAAAAAATACTGAAATTGTTTTTGTGTTCTGTTTCTCTGGAACAAAGAGAACTTGATTCAAAACCAGACGAGTCTGAGGTCTTCATCTGATAACTCACATTTGTTCCTTTTGAGTCGGTCGATAGGGTAGGGGGTACTCGGATACCGGGACAGGGGGTCACTTCCTTCAGTGGGGGGATCACGGCTGGTGAGTTCCTGGTTCCGTGCCCTGGACCCTCAATGGCGGGGTGGGGGTGATGATGATGGGGGAATGGTAACGTGACGCCACCTGTGGTACCTGGTAATAGGGCTACCAGCGCTGCGGCCGGCCGCTGAGGTGATATAAATGCAGCTTTGGTAGTACAGCTCCTCACAGGTGGAGCTTTACCTCAGGGCAGCGGGGTGGATGAGGGGGGTAGTAGTAGCGGTTCTGCTGTGAACGCTGCAGGCTGCGGCGGTGAAACAGGCACATACAATAGTCTGTTTCGGTACCTTTTTACTGATGTCTGGTAACAGGTACGGTCCAGGAGGGTAACCAGGTTTCGGTGCAGCTTGGGATATTCATCTTGGAGAGTTGTGAGGCCTCCTTTGTTAGTATGTGCGATGATTGGGGTAAGTTATGCCTGTAACTGAACTTGCCGCTCTTTCTCTCTCTCAGGGTACTACTCCACAACCGACAATGAGGACCTTGCTGTGGGATCCCTATTCTCCTCTTGGGCCCCTGGTCCTATGCCTGGTCAGGTTTGGTGTCTCACTTGGTGTTAACGTCAGGGGGACTACATCCTCCTAGTTGGTCCGGGCTTTCTCTGTTACCTTTAGATGAATAGCAGCTTCGGACTCTGGTGTCCGGGTGGGCTAAAGGGATACCAGGTATGTTCCCTTCTTCGTTCTTCCTACTTCTTCCACTGGCCTCCGTCCCTCTCCCTAGGGTGTTGCACAGCTGGGTCAAGCTTCCTGGTTCTGGGCCTGGCTTGGTCCCAGCAACTAGCTCCTTCACTAACTGTTCTCTTCTCTGCCGACTGCAGACTGTCTACTGGTTGACTGCCTGGAACTAACTAACTGACTTTTTCCCTCAGGCCTGGGTCTTTATAGGGGATCTGGCTTAAGGGCAGCAAGTGGGGCTCCCCCTCCAGGTCTGGAGTGGAAGGTGTTGGGTGCTGTGTGTGCCAAGGTGTACATCCCTCCCTGCACTGGTGGGTCCTGTGGCAATCCCCCGCAGGGGTGCCACACTTTCATATATTGTTAAACCACCACTACAGCTTTTTTAATTTCCCCGCTTGAGTGATGATTTAAATCTCCGTCCTCTGCCCTCTATCTGATACTTCCATCGACTTCATGCTTTTCTAGCAGCCAGTCTGCTGTGAGAAGTGACTAGTCAGAAGCTCCAGGGTTTCACAAAGTGCGCCAGAGGTCACTTTTCAATGCATCTCTATAGGAGCCTCGTTCTGGCTTCATTCTGTCTCTCATAGCGATGCTTTGAGTGCCTGTGTCATAGCTTTTGACTTCCAGCCAGTCAAAAGTTACGAGTAGAGATGGGCGAACCCACAGACGGGGCCGCCGACAGGGCCTGTCTACTCTGATAGCTGTCAGGGGCCCGGCGGTGATGGACAGGAGAGGGGGCCCAGACAAGAGGTGAGAGGGCGGGCTACAATCTCCTCCAGGCCCCACTCCCTCAACACTTCTACAGGCCCGCTCTCTTCCTCGGCGGCTGCGGGCTGCTGCAGGCACACACTGAGGATCTGGCATCCTCGCTTGTCAGCTTTGGACGCCGGCTTTTAAATAATGTGCAGGTGGCACCTGCTCTCTCAGCACTGCTCACACAGGAGGCCTCTTACCAATACCAAGTGAGGCTGGGGCCTGTGCAAGTGTCACTATGTTTCCCTGAGGACGGAGTTCGCGCTCTTCTCTGACCAGCATCCTTGGCATCTCCATGGTGATTCTCTCCTCCACCAAGCACTGGGCCTGCGGCCACTGCCCGCCACCCGGCACCCCTCATCTCTCTCCATCTCCAGGATCCAGGTGAGTCCTGGCCTAGATGGATGTATGGAGAACTCTCAGTATCCCTTGTTAAACTGAAGCCATCTCCTATGTAAACACTGCAGTGTGTATGTGTATATATATATATATATATAGAAACTGCATTGTTTAAATAAAAGGCTTTAGTGTATACATATATACTTCAGTGTGTGTGTGTATATGAAGTCTCTTATGTGTATAGTGTCTATGTGTATTCTTCATTAATGGAGACCTCAATGCCACTGGATATCTGAATCATGTAGCAATTTCAGATATTCAGTGGCATTGAGGTTTCCATTGATGAAGAATGGTCCCACTATCTTTGTACCCCATATACCACCCCATACCATCAATTTTTGTGTTCCAACAGTCTTGGAGGAATCTATTCACTGTGGGTTTGTGTCAGACCAATATCAGTGGTTTTGTTTGTTAACTTCACCATTCACAAAAAAAGTTCACTCATCTGAAGGCAATTGTCTATGCTGTGAAGATACGAGATGTGCAACATCTGAAACAACGGATACTGGAAGCCTGTGCTAGCATTTCTTCTGCGGTGGGAGAAGAGGGTTGCATTGACAATCCAACACAATGGGCAGCACTTTGAACACATTTTATAAGTGGTCATAAACTTGTAAATAACTCATGAAAGAATAAAGTTACGTTAAAACCAAGAACACCATTGTTTTTCTTATGAAATTCTCAATAAGTTTGAAGTGTCACATGACCCTCTTCCCATTGAAAAAAAATAAAGCTGGATCCAAAATAGCCGACTTCAAAATGGCTGCCATGGTCCCCACCCATCTGGAAAGGTTTTCCCTTCCCATATATTAATGTGCCACAAACAGGAAGTTGATATCACCAACCATTCACATATCATTTAGGTGCATCCATATAAGTGGCCCGCCCTGTAAATATACAGTGCTGTGCAAATTAATTGGGACAAAGCATTTTTAAGTAAAATTGTAAGTTGGGGTTACCAATCATTGATTCAAACCAATTTTAACTGCGTTGAACAGGTGTGAGTGTACAACCTTGAGTAACAAAATGTGGTTTGACTGGTTTTAGTCAGAAAATAACAGCTAGCTGCCCCCTCAGCTTCAGTTGAGAGCTTGTTTCTGTGAGGAGTGGTTTACTGTACTTTTTCTCTCAGTGTGATTCGTGCTTGTAAAAATGGATGTTACTCCACAGAAGAGGTCTAGAATTATTACTCTTAATGAACATACAAGTCTGACTGTAAGAGAAATCGCTTCCACCGTTGGTATTGGAAAATCTACCGTTTCAAGAATAATTTGCACACACAATGAAACTAGATTGTTTTCTCTAAAACAAAAAGGGAAATGTGGAAGAAAAAGGAAACCGATACCAAGAACTGATAAAACACTTATCAGAAATAGTAACACTAATGCAAGAAAAACTTGCTTCGTCTCAATTAATTTGCACAGCACTGTGTACTGAAGTGTTTACATAAGTCTGTAGTGTATACATATATACTGCAGTGTGTGTGTATATGAAGTCTTTTAAGTAAACACTGCAGTGTGTATATATATATATATATATATATATATATATATATACTAGATGGGTGCCCGATGCACAATGCATCGGGATTCTAGCAGAGCGAGTCTCTGACTCGCATTGGCCGCTTCGCGGCCAATGCTTCGCGCTGCTAAGGCGACTCGCCATGCCCGCTGCGCGGGCATAGCGAGTCGCCTTAGAGCTGCTCGCAATGGCCGCTGCGCGGCCAATGCTTCGTTCGTATCCACATGACCACGCTGACTCGCAGCGAGAGCGGTCTCAAAAGGGGCAAAAAACCCATTCGTGATTATATAATAGATATATATACTGCAGTGTTTACATAAGAGTTTGTAGTGTATACATAAATACTGCAGTGTGTGTATATGAAGCCTCTTATGTAAACACTGCAGTGTGTAGGTGTAAATATACAGTGCCTTGTGAAAGTATTTGGCCCCTTTGAACTTTTCAACCTTTTGCCACATTTCAGGCTTCAAACATAAAGATATAAATTCTAATATTTTTGTGAAGAATCAACAAGTGGGACACAATCGTGAGGTGGAACGAAATTTATTGGATATTTTAAATTTTTTCAACAAATAAAAAACTGAAAAGTGGGGCATGCAATATTATTCGGCCCCCTTGAGTTAATGCTTTGTAGCGCCACCTTTTGCTGCAATTACAACTGCAAGTCACTTTAGGTATCAGTTTTGCACATGGAGAGACTGAAATTCTTGCCCATTCTTCCTTAAGGTACCATCACACGCGGCAATATTGCTAGGCAATTTCACTGGCAATTTGCTGGTTGCAGTGAAATCATGGACACATTGTTCCATTTCTACACAGCAACAAAATAGAACAATGTGTCCATGATTTCACTGCAACCAGCAAATTGCCAGTGAAATTGCCTAGCAATATTGCCGTGTGTGACGGTACCTTTACAAAACAGCTCAAGCTCAGCGAGGTTGGATGGAGAGCATTTGTGAACAGCAGCATTCAGCTCTTTCCACAGATTCTCGATTGGATTCAGGTCTGGACTTTGACTTGGCCATTCTAACACCTGGATACGTTTATTTTTGAACCATTCCATTGTAGATTTTGCTTTATCTTCGGGATTATTGTCTTGTTGGAAGATAAATCTCCCAGTCTCAGGTCTTTTGCAAACTCCAACAGGTTTTCTTCCAGAATGGTCCTGTATTTGGCTCCGTCTATCTTCCCATCAATTTTAACCATGTTCCCTGTCCCTGCTGAAGAAAAGCAGGCCCAAACTATAATGCTGCCACCACCATGTTTGACAGTTGGGATAGTGTTTTGAGGGTGATGGGCTGTGTTGCTTTTGCACCAAACATATCGGTTTGCATTGTGGCCAAAAAGTTAGATTTTGGTTTCATTTGACCAGAGCACCTTATCCCACATATTTGGTGTGTCTCCCAGGTGGCTTGTGGCAAACTTCAAACACAACTTTTTATGGATATCTTTGAGAAATGGCTTTCTTCTTGCCACTCTTCCATAAAGGCCAGATATGTGCAGTGTACAACTGATTGTTGTCCTATGGTTAGACTCTCCCACCCAGGGCTGGACTGACAGGTGGGAGGGGCGGGACTTTTCCAGATGGGTCGCCCACTGGTTGGTTGCGTGGGCCGGCCGCTCCTCCAGCCGCAGACCTGCTGCATCTGCCGCCGAGCTGACACGGAATTCAGGGGGCGGGGCCATGGCCGTGAAGGGGGCAGGGCCATTTCCCCAAAGCAGGGCCCACTCAGATTAATCAGGATCAACAGGTCAGTCACATCCTGGGCCCACCCACCATCTTCATCATCCCTGATCCCTCCCTGAGTTGATCATGTGACCCCTGATGCCTTCCCTTCATGTGACATCATCACAGGTCCTACTATCCTTCTATATGTGAGTATCATGTCTGTGTCTGTCTGTCTTTCTTTCTGTCTGTGTGTTTGACAGTGTCTGTGTGTGTCTGTGTGTTTGACAGTGTCTGTGTGTCTGTATCTACAGAATACTATACTTTATATACAGGTCCACACTACATGCTGTATTAGTGTGCCTATGTGGAGCCCACTGTTATGGGGTACTCGGTGCCGGAGCGGGGTACTGCTGGGGATATCACGGCGGTCTGGACCGTGTCCCGGGTTCCGCAATAAATGGGGGGATATTTACAGGGGAGTTTGTCGTGATGCCACCCACGGGTTGTGGTCAGTGAGGGGACCACTGCTGCTGCAGAACCTCCAGGGATGATGTTTGGCAGCTGGAGATGTAATGGCTCTCCGCGGGTAGAGCTCGATTCCCCGGGGCAGTGGTAGTAATAGTCTATAGATGGTGCTCTGGATATTGTAGGATAGGGGTAGTAGTAGAGATGATGACAGTTGGTGAGGGAGAGTAGGACTTGGGTGCAAGGATCACACAGACTCACGGTTTTGTAGTTTTCCAATGCTTTACTGCAGATGATATTTGGCAGAGTACTGTCCACGGAGTCTGTCCGGTGGCTGGGTTGCTCCCACCCTTTCCGAGTCCTCAGCTTCCTACTCCTGCGCCTTGTGTGTGGCCCTGCTGCTGCTTTAACTGAGCTGCTGGCCCTGTTTCTCCTCACAGGCACCCCCTTTGCTAGGCAACTTGAGCCTTTCCGTATGCTTCTGGCCCCACCGTGTTGCTTTGCTGAGTGAGGTACAGTGTAGATATACCACCTCCACTACTCCGGTGTTTACTGTGCTGCGTGTGTCAGTCACAGCTTCGGATCCGGTATCCCGTCTGTGCGCTCCTCCGGGGCGAGTTATGGGGTAACTCAGTCTCCCAGATGTGTTCTCTTTTTTCTCTTACTCTTTCCCTCAGACCCTGGCTAGGCCTGGAAGTGAGTAGCAGGCTGTGGAGAGGCCTAACGCAGCCCCTTTACACCAGCAGTCTCTCTTCCTCGGTCCTCTCAGGAACTGCACTAACTCCAACTCCCACTGCAACTCTACTCCAACTGACTAACTGTCACTACCACTATGAGGTAAACAACATTAGCTCCTCCCCCTCTTGCAGGTGCCACTTAAGCTCCACCCACCACTCTGCTCTTCCCCACTTCCTCTCCTTAGAAAATATATATAAGGGAGCTGCTTGAGCTTCCCCTTCTGGCCTAGAGACACCAGTGTAGTGTCCAGTGTTGTGTGGGGAGTGAGCCCTTGTGATGTTACTGTGGCACATTAACCCCTGGGGTGCCACACCTATATAATGTATGTAGTGTGGACCAGTATATAAAGTATAGTGTTGTGTATACAAGATATACACCAGCACTCTCAGATGTGCATACAGCGGCCAGTCTGCAACATGCATACAGAGGCCAGTCTGCAATATGCATACAGCGGCCAGTCTGCAATATGTGAGGCGGTCGACAGGGTAGGGGTACTCGGATCCCGGGACAGGACGACTGCTTCAATTAGGGATCACGACTGGTCGGTTCCCGGTTCCGTGCCCTGGACCCTCAGTGGCAGGGATTAGGGGGAATGGTGATGAGGATGGGGGTAGTAGTGTTGTGACGCCACCCGTGGTTCCTGGTAACGGTGCATACCAGCGCTGCGGCCGGCCGCTGAGGTGATGGTGGTGCAGCTCAGTGTAATACAGCTCCCCACAGGGGGAGCTTTACCTCAGGGCAGCGAGGGTGGATGAGGGGAGTCGTAGTAGCGGCTTGCGGGGGACGCTGTGGGCAGCGGCGGGGAAGCAGACTCACACACACAATAGTCTTTGTTTCGGTACCTTTTACTGATGTCCAGTAACAGGTACGGTGCAAAAGGGTTACCAGGTTCTCGGTGCAATTTGGGATTTTTCACCTTGAGAGTTTTGAGGCCTCCTCTGTCACTGTGTACGGTGGTTTAGGGTAAGTCCTGCCTATAACTGAACTCGCCGCTTTCTTCCCTCTCAGGGCTTTTCCCTTTAACCGACAATGAGGGCCTTCTGTGCGGTCCCTACAGTCCTCTTGGGCCCCTGGTCCTGTGCTTCGTCAGGTTTGAGTGTCTCTATTAAGTTAGTACCTCAGGGGAAGAGATCCTCCTGGTTTCCCCAGGCTTTTCCTGCTTCAGTGAATGTTCTGCAGCTTCGGACTCCGGTGTCCGGGTGAGCTAAAGGGATCCTAGATCTGGTCCCTTGTTATAACCTACTACTCCTTCCACTGGCCTCCGTCCCTCTCTCTGGCGTGCTCCACAGCGGGTCAGTCTCCCTTGGTTCTGGGCCTTGCTTTGCCCAGCAACCGGGTATTTCCAGCACCTTCTCTAGGCTCCACCACTGGACTTAACTGCTCTCTTTACTGCTCAGAGCAGACTGACTCCTCCCCTCAGGCCTGGATCCTTATAAGGGAACTTGCTTAAAGCAGCAAGTAGAGCTCTCCCTCCAGGGCTGGGGTGGAAGGTGTTGTGTGCTGTGTGTACCAAAGTGTAAATCCCTCTTTGCACCGGATGGGTCCTGTGGCAATCCCCAGCAGGGGTGCCACATTTGCATACAGCGGCCAGTCTGCAATATGCATACAGCGGCCAGTCTGCAGTGTGCATACAGCAGCCAGTCTGCAGTGTGCATAGAGCGGCCAGTCTGCAGTGTGCATACAGCGGCCAGTCTGCAGTGTGCTTACAGCAGCCAGTCTGCAGTGTGCATACAGCCGCCAGTCTACAGTGTGCACACGGCCCGCAGTCTGTAAAGGTACCTTTACACGCCGCCACTGTGCCTAGCAACAGGTATCCACCGCACGCGCACGTTTTTAACGGTGGATACAGATCGCTAATGCCGCATATAGACGCCGCCATTGTGTTGTCCACTGAAGGTATCTGTGTTCCCCGGAAGTGCCGACAGATCCTGCGGCTTACTTCCTGTTGAATACCTTCCCTGCTTTACACGCCGCTACCACAAAGGAATATGGGCGTACATATTTCACGCCGCAAGTACATAGGCGTGACAGAGTTGTGTATTCCGTGATGCAAAAGCGTTGATTGAACAACACAATAGCGTCATGATTGGCCAGCCTGCGCAGGAAGGCTGGCTAATACATGACGCCATTCCAATTGTGGACTGTGAATGGATAGCTCTTTAAATATGGCGCCCTGTGAAGGGACAGCCAATGGTTACACAGTAGCTCCCACCAATGATCACTGATGGGGCGTGGTATCCATAATGCTGTGGCATGCCCCTGGGAGTTCACTAGGCGACACAACATCCATGCCTGTGCCCCGTTTAGACACCAATACCATGGCAATTGTGCCTTTCTGTTGCCTTCGGTTTTTGAGCACGGTTCAGCAACAGGTATCTGAGTCAACTGCAGGACACCGGGAGGAACTGCCCTATTTACACGCCGCCATTTCATAGCAATTTCATGGCAACAGGCACAATTATCCCCAGTGCCCGGCAGTTGCTACCTTCCAGTGGTGGCGTGTAAAGGGACCCTAAGGGTACCTTTACACGCCGCAACTTTTCTAGGAATTTCACTAGCAACTTACTGGTTGCAGTGAAATCTTGGACACATTGTTCTGTCTTGTTGTTGTGTACAAATGGAACAACGTCTCCATGATTTCACTGCAACCAGTAAGTTGCCAGTGAAATTCTTAGAAAAGTTGCCGTGTGTAAAGGTACCCTAATGTGCACACGGCCCACAGTCTGTAATGTCGACACGGCCCGCAGTCTGTATAAAGCCCACAGTCTCTCATGTTTATTCAGCCCGCAATCTCTAATGTATACAGCGGGCAGTCTGTGTTGTGTATATGGCCCGCAGTCTCTAATGTGCAGCATCAGAAAGTTTTCCAGTGGGCAGAGTTCGCTCTCTGTTCTTCCCGGTGCCTCCATGGATTCTGTTCCTCTCTGTGCCCAGCACTGGACTTTCTGCCGCCACCTTTCATCTTTCCCCATCTCCAGGATCTGTCTGAGTCTTGGCTATGTATATACCACAGCCTCCTATCTATACAGCACAGCCTCCTGGATATAATTCTCCTCTCCTGTATACTGGGTGTAATCCTTTGTATTTGTATTATTCTGTATATAAACACTGCAAAATACCACCTCTCCTGTCCTGTATACTGGGTGTAATCCTCAGTATCTGTATTATACTGTATATATACACACCGCGCAGTACCACCTATCCTGTCCTGTATACTGGGTGTAATCCTCAGAGAAAACAGGGGGAGCCAGCACAGCCAAAAATTGCTGAACAAATAAATGCGTAAGTAAACCTGTCACTACCATACTGTATACAAATAGAGACATTTTGCAAAAGATTACCGAAATAATATTTTGAGCCACTCTCCCACGTCAAGGAATGTCTCAGATAGTTTTTTCAGCAATTTTTGGCTGTGCTGGCTCCCCCTGTTTTCTCTCTGGTATGGTTTAGTGGCTGACCACCATTTGCCGTGCATGCCAAATATTGACTGTTTTTCATCTGCATTGACTCCGTTATTTTTAGTAACTGTTCACACACAGTTACCTCTTCCTGCCCTCAGGCTAGTTTATTGAGGCTACACTCACCTGAACTTGACTTGCTTTTACCTCAGTTGCTCTTCATTCACTGACCCACCTGGCACCTTGGGAAGCATTGTCTGACATGTATAGGGGAGTGTTCGCTTTATATCGTCCTCTTTATATTATATTATGCTGTATACGGACACATCAAAAATGTAAAAATATGTAGAGTTGAACCACTCTATCTGAGATATTCCTTGGCGTGGAAGAGTGGCTCAAAAGATTATTTCGGTAATCTTTTGCAAAATTTCTCTATTTGTATGCAGTATGGTAGTAACAGGTGTACTTACACATTTATTTTTTCAGCAATTTTCGGCTGTGCTGGCTCCCCCTGTTTTCTTTCTGGTATGGTTCAGTGGCTGACCACCACTTGCCGTGCACGCTAAATATTGACTGTTTTCCATCTGCATTGACTCCATTATTTTTAGTAACTATTCACACACAGTTACCTCTTCCTGCCCTCAGGCTAGTTTATTGCAGCTACACTCACCTGAACTTGACTTGCTTTTACCCTTAACAGCTGGTTGGGTCGGTGAGGGTTAACTGTGAAATAGCCCAAACACTGGAGGCCGCAGGTGTGGGGGCCTCAGTTGCTCTTTATTCACTGACCCACTTGGCACCTTGGGAAGCATTGTCTGACATGTATAGGTGAGTGCTAGCTTTATATGGTCCTCTTTATATTATATTATGCTGTCTACGGACACGTCAAAAATGTAAAAATATGTAGAGTAGGACCACTCTATCTGATATATTCCTTGGCGTGGAAGAGTGGCTCAAAAGATTATTTCTGTAATCTTTTGCGAAATGTCTCTATTTGCATGCAGTATAGTAGTGACAGGTGTACTTACACATTTATTTTTTCAGCAATTTTTGGATGTACTGGCTCCCCTGTTTTCTCTCTGGGTGTAATCCTCAGCATCTGTATTATTCTGTATATATACACTGCACAGTACCACTTCTCCTGTCCTGTATACAGGGTATAATCCTCAGTATCTGTATTATTCTGTGTATATAAAAACTGCACAGTACCACTTCTCCTGTCCTGTATACTGGGTGTAATCCTAAGTATCTATATTATTCTGTATATATACACTGTACAGTACCACTTCCCCTGTCCTGTATACTGGGTGTAATCCTTAGTATCTGTATTATTCTGTATATATATACTGCACAGTACCACTTCTCCTGTCCTGTATACTGGGTGTAATCCTCCGTGTCTGTATTATTCTGTATATATACACTGCACAGTACCACTTCTCTTGTCCTGTATACTGGGTGTAATCCTGAGTATCTGTATTATACTGTATATATACACTCCACAGTACCACTTCTCCTGTCCTGTATACTGGGTGTAATCCTCAGTGTATGTATTATTCTGTATATATACACTGCACAGTACCACTTCTCCTGTCCTGTATACTGGGTTTAATCCTCAGTATTTATATTATTCTGTATATATAATTATTCTGTATATATATACACTGTACAGTACCACTTCTCCTGTCCTGTATACTGGATGTAATCCTCAGTGTTTGTATTATTCGGTATATATACACTGCACAGTACCACTTCTCCTGTCCTGTATCCTAGGTGTAATCCTCAGTATCTGCATTATTCTGTATACATACACTGCACAGTACCATTTCTCCTGTCCTGTATATTGGGTGTAATCCTCAGTATCTGCATTATTCTGTATACATACACTGCACAGTATCACTTCTCCTGTCCTGTTGTCAGAGAGGCGGTATTGGACTTTGATTATTCCCTTTGCTGCACCATTCACATGTGGCTCTTCAGATAACTCCTTTAAGAAAGTGATGAGGCCATGACAACGTAAAAGCAAATTTCACTGATCGGGGCTGATGAGTGATATAGTATGTGGGCTGGTGGGGTCTGTTTTCCAGGGCTGCTTTTTGGTCCCAGTCCGGCCCTGCTCCCACCTTAGCTGTAGATCTCTGCAGTTCATCCAGAGTGATCATGGGCCTTTTGGCTGAATCTCTGATCAGTCTTGAATGGTATAAGTTGAATGGAGCAGGTCAGACATGACCTTGGTCAGATATGACATTATTCAAGTGTGACATTTTAAGTGTCACATAAGAAATATCCCAGAAATAACACAGAAGTAACCAGAATGTACTGTCTTTGTTACTTTACTTTTCAATTTATTTATTTATTTATTTATTTATTTTTTTCCCCCTTTCCCATGTCCTTTACTTCAATGTCTGTTTTCAATGTCTTCAATACTTAAAATAACAGTGGTATGTGCAACTGCACAGTCCTCCACTCTTCTCTGCTGTCCATGTGGTGCGACTGGAAGACAATGACATAGAGGGACACTCAAACACTGTGTATAACTCCATTCACTACTAATCTTTACCATGTCTTGTATTTCACTGTTTGTTTTCTTATGTGCTCTCGCCACCAATTTTTATCACCCCATCCCCCCTCCCTCACCACTCATTCACATCAGCCCCTCTCTCCTGCCCTACACTATGTACAGCTCCCATGCTATCTTCAGTTTACTGAAGACTCTCAGCCCATCATATTCCAAAGTTTGTCATAATAAATCATGTCCTAATTCCAAAAACTATCTGCTTTTTCTCTTTTTACTGCTGCTCCTCTCAGGTGATATCTCTCCCAACCCTGGTCCACCCTCTGCTAACTTCAACCCCTCTCCCACCTCACACAGAAACCTCACTAACCTTATTAATATCACCTGCACACCTTCATCTCCCTCTTTTAATTGCGCTCTCTGGAATCCACGGTCTGTATGCAACAAACTTCCCTTCATTCATAACTACTTTCTCACTAACTCTTTCAACCTCCTGGCTCTCACTGAAACCTGGATCCAGGATTCAGACACTGCTTCCCCTGCTGCTATTTCTTACGGCGGCTTACACTTCTCTCACTCCTCTAGACCTGGGAACAGACGTGGCGGTGGAGTTGGCCTCCTCCTGTCCCCACAATGTACTTTCCAGGTCATTCCTCCAACCCCATCACTCTCATTCCCTTCTTTTGAGGTCCATACCATTATTCTATTCCATCCCCTCCCCCTCAAAGTAGCGGTGGTATACCGCCCCCCAGGGTCACCCACCCAGTTCCTCGACCATTTCTCCACTTGGCTCCCGCATTTCATGTCCTCAGATTTACCAACCCTTATTCTGGGAGACTTTAACATTCCCATAAACAGCCCCATCTCCCCATCTGCATCCCAGCTCCTATCTCTAACTACCTCTCTTGGCCTATCACAGCTCTCAACCTCTAAGACGCACGAAAACGGTAACACCCTTGACCTTGTCTTTTCCCGGCTCTGCTCATCCTCCCCCTTGGATAACTCAACTCTACTCTCTGACCACAACATTCTTTCCTTCTCACTCACTAACCCTCGGCCAACACAGCCCAATCCTACCTATCACACATCCAGAAATCTACAGGCCATTAACCCTCAAGCACTCACAGACTTCCTCATCTCATCTCTGTCTCCAATCTCTTCAATCTCCTGTCCAGATCAGGCAGTAAATCACTACAATGACTCTCTCAGAAGCTCCCTGGACCAAGTAGGGCCCCTCACCCGCAGAACCTCCAAACAGAGAACAAAACAGCCCTGGCTCACACCACAAACTCGATTCCTCCAGCGATGCTCCAGGAGTGCTGAACATCTATGGAGGAAATCTCGCTCACCAGGAGACTTTATCCACTATAAATTCATGCTAAAAACCTACAACTCTGCCCTTCACCTTGCCAAACAGACCTACTTCACCACCCTGGTCTCCTCACTATCCAACAATCCAAAAAAACTCTTTGACACCTTTCACTCTCTCCTCAGTCCTAAAGTGCAGGCCCCCATCACTGACCTCTGTGCTGATGACCTGGCTTCCTACTTCATGGAGAAAATAGATAACATCCGCCAGGAAATCAGCTCTCAGCCTCCAAGCGCTGCCACCCCCATTCTTCCCCACATCTCCTCCGGTTCACTCTCCACATTTGACCCAGTCACAGAAGAAGAAGTCTACAGGCTCCTTTCTTCCTCTCGTCCCACCACATGCACTACTGACCCCATTCCCTCACACCTGCTCCAGTCCCTCTCTCCAGTCGTCACCACTCATCTAACCAAAATCTTCAATCTCTCCCTCTCTTCTGGCATTTTCCCCTCCTCCTTCAAACATTCGATCATTACTCCATTATTAAAGAAAACCACTCTCGACCCAACCTGCACAAATAACTACAGACCAGTCTCCAACCTCCCTTCATCTCTAAACTCTTGGAGCGCCTGGTCTATTCCCGCCTCACCCGCTACCTCTCCGCTCACTCTCTTCTAGATCCATTACAGTCTGGTTTCCGCCCCCTTCACTCTACAGAAACTGCCCTCATCAAAGTGACCAATGACCTTCTGACAGCAAAACGTAATGGTGACCACTCTCTGCTTATTCTCCTTGATCTCTCTGCAGCTTTTGACACTGTCGACCATCAGCTCCTACTCTTTATGCTGCACTCCATTGGCATAAAGGACACTGCTCTCTCCTGGCTTTCCTCCTATCTTTCTGACCGCTCTTTCAGTGTATCTTTTGCTGGCTCCACTTCTTCCCCTCACTATTGGGGTCCCTCAGGGTTCAGTCCTTGGCCCTCTCTTTTCTCTCTACACGGCCCCGATTGGACAGACCATAAGCAGATTTGGCTTTCAGTACCATCTTTATGCTGATGACACACAACTATACACTTCAGTCCCTGACCTTACCCCTGCGGTATTAAAGAACACCAATGACTGTCTAGCTGCAGTTTCCAATATCATGTCCACTCTCTATTTGAAACTAAACCTTTCCAAAACTGAACTTCTTCTGCTCCCCCCATCCACTAACCTCCCTAAATCGGACATCTCTCTCTCAGTATGCGGCACCACGATAACACCTAGACAGCAGGCTCGCTGTCTGGGTGTTATGTTTGACACCGATCTCTCCTTCTCCTCCCACACGCAATCTCTCGTCCGCTCCTGTCGCTTACACCTGAAGAATATCTCTAGAGTCCGCCCCTTTCTCACCCTGGAAACAACAAAAACCCTCACCGTGGCCCTAATCCATTCCCGCCTTGACTATTGCAACTCTCTATTAAGCGGCCTCCCCCTCACCAGACTTTCTCCTCTCCAGTCCATCCTTAATGCAGCAGCCAGGATCACCCATCTGGCCAATCGTTACTCAGATGCCTCTGCTCTGTGCCAGTCATTGCACTGGCTGCCCGTATACTACAGGATCAAATTCAAATTGCTTGTTCTCACCCACAAAGCTCTTCACAGAGCAGCACCCCCCTACCTCTCCTCCCTCATCTCTGTCTATCACCCCACC
Source organism: Allobates femoralis (assembly GCA_033576535.1). Taxonomy (NCBI): domain Eukaryota; kingdom Metazoa; phylum Chordata; class Amphibia; order Anura; family Aromobatidae; genus Allobates; species Allobates femoralis. The sequence goes on from JARQOC010000002.1 coordinate 397,372,102, forward strand.
CGCTCTCTACGTTCCTCAAATGACCTTCGACTAACATCTGCACTAATCCGATCCTCCCACTCCCGGCTCCAAGACTTTTCCAGAGCTGCACCAAACCTCTGGAATGCTTTACCCAAAGAAATCAGGACTATCCACAACTTGCATGGCTTCAGACGATCCCTAAAAAACGCATCTTTTTAAGGCGGCCTATCATACTCCCTAATAGAAGTCCATTGTACTGTAGACAGTGAATGGGCTATCCCTCTGGACATTACTCTTCTACAAACTCCACCAAACCATAAAGGTCTACACAGACTGTCTGATGACCATTCATGTAAGCTTAGCCCTATGCCCCATTTCCTCAAGATGCCCGGACCATCAGTGCAATAAGCCCCTGCACCTTGTGCAACCCCTATCCCGTTGTAGATTGTAAGCTCTTTTTAGCAGGGTCACCTTCATTTCTTGCTTTATTTATTGTATTTTATTTTTTTTTTTTTTTTTTTTCTTCACATTGATTCTATGCCTATTGTTTTGTATCCAATTATTGTATTTTATTTGTTCTCTACTGTAATTACTTACTGTATTTTCTGTACTCTAACCCTACATTGTAAAGCGCTGCGGAATATGTTGGTGCTATATAAATAAAGCTTTATTATTATTATTATTATATTATGAAAGTTTAGAGGGACGGTCGGGTCTTGGTAGATTTGCAGTGGTCTGATACTACTTCCATTTCAATATGATCGCTTGGACAATGCTCCTCGAGATGTTTAAAACTTGGGAAATCTTTTTGTATCCAAATCCGGCTTTAAACGTCCCCACAACAGTATCTCAGACCTGCCTGGTGTGTTCCTTGGTCTTCATGATGCTCTCTGCACTTGAAAAGAACCCTGAGACTATCACAGAGCAGGTGCATTTATATGGAGACTTGATTACACACAGGTGGGTTCTATTTATCATTACTAGTCATTTAGGACAATTATTTGGATCATTCAAGGCCAGTTTACACACACCAACTTATCTGTCCAACTTCTGACCAACTTGCTGGTTGCAGTCAAATCATGGACACATTGTAACATTTTGTGGCTGTGTACAATGGAGCGATGTGTCCATGATTTCACTGCAACCAGCAAGTTGGTCAGAAGTTGGACAGATAAGTTGGTGTGTGTAAACACACCATCAGAGATCCTCACTGAATTTCTGGAGTGAATTTGCTGCACTGAAAGTAAAGGGGCCGGATAATATTACATGTCCCACTTTTAAGTTTTTTATTTGTTAAAAAAGTTTAAAATATCTATTAAATTTCGTTCCACTACACGATTGTGTCCCACTTGTTGACTCTTCACAAAAAAAATTAGAATTTATATCGCTATGTTTGAAGCCTGAAATGTGGCAAAAGGTTGAAAAGTTCAAGGGGGCCAAATACTTTCACAACGCACTGTATATATACTGCAGTGTTTACATAAGATGCTGTATTGTATACATACAGTTAGGGCCAGAAATATTTGGACAGTGACACAATTTTGGCGAGTTGGGCTCTGCATGCCACCACATTGGATTTGAAATGAAACCTCTACAACAGAATTCAAGTGCAGATTGTAACGTTTAATTTGAAGGGTTGAACAAAAATATCTGATAGAAAATGTAGGAATTGTACACATTTCTTTACAAACACTCCACATTTTAGGAGGTCAAAAGTAATTGGACAAATAAACATAACCCAAACAAAATATTTTTATTTTCAATATTTTGTTGCCAATCCTTTGGAGGCAATCACTGCCTTAAGTCTGGAACCCATGGACATCACCAAACGCTGGGTTTCTCCCTTCTTAATGCTTTGCCAGGCCTTTACAGCCGCAGCCTTCAGGTCTTGCTTGTTTGTGGGTCTTTCCGTCTTAAGTCTGGATTTCAGCAAGTGAAATGCATGCTCAATTGGGTTAAGATCTGGTGATTGACTTGGCCATTGCAGAATGTTCCACTTTTTTGCACTCATGAACTCCTGGGTAGCTTTGGCTGTATGCTTGGGGTCATTGTCCATCTGTACTATGAAGCGCCGTCCAATCAACTTTGCAGCATTTGGCTGAATCTGGGCTGAAAGTATATCCCGGTACACTTCAGAATTCATCCGGCTACTCTTGTCTGCTGTTATGTCATCAATAAACACAAGTGACCCAGTGCCATTGAAAGCCATGCATGCCCATGCCATCACGTTGCCTCCACCATGTTTTACAGAGGATGTGGTGTGCCTTGGATCATGTGCCGTTCCCTTTCTTCTCCAAACTTTTTTCTTCCCATCATTCTGGTACAGGTTGATCTTTGTCTCATCTGTCCATAGAATACTTTTCCAGAACTGAGCTGGCTTCTTGAGGTGTTTTTCAGCAAATTTAACTCTGGCCTGTCTATTTTTGGAATTGATGAATGGTTTGCATCTAGATGTGAACCCTTTGTATTTACTGTCATGGAGTCTTCTCTTTACTGTTGACTTAGAGACAGATACACCTACTTCACTGAGAGTGTTCTGGACTTCAGTTGATGTTGTGAACGGGTTCTTCTTCACCAAATAAAGTATGCGGTGATCATCCACCACTGTTGTCATCCGTGGACGCCCAGGCCTTTTAGAGTTCCCAAGCTCACCAGTCAATTCCTTTTTTCTCAGAATGTACCCAACTGTTGATTTTGCTACTCCAAGCATGTCTGCTATCTCTCTGATGGATTTTTTCTTTTTTTTCAGCCTCAGGATGTTCTGCTTCACCTCAATTGAGAGTTCCTTTGACCGCATGTTGTCTGGTCACAGCAACAGCTTCCAAATGCAAAACCACACACCTGGAATCCACCCCTGACCTTTTAACTACTTCAGTGATTACAGGTTAACGAGGGAGATGCCTTCAGAGTTAATTGCAGCCCTTAGAGTCCATTGTCCAATTACTTTTGGTCCCTTGAAAAAGAGGAGGCTATGCATTACAGAGCTATGATTCCTAAACCCTTTCTCCGATTTGGATGTGGAAACTCTCATATTGCAGCTGGGAGTGTGCACTTTCAGCCCATATTATATATATAATTGTATTTCTGAACATGTTTTTGTAAACAGCTAAAATAACAAAACTTGTGTCACTGTCCAAATATTTCTGGCCCTAACTGTATATATATATGCAGTGTGTGTGAATATGAAGCCTCTTAGGTAAACACTGCAGTATATATGTGTGTAAATATATATATATATATATATATATATACTGCAGTGTGTATGTATATATATATATATATGTATATATATATATATACTGCAGTGTTTACGTAGGGGCTGTAGTGAATACATATATGCTGCAGTGTGTGTGTATATATACCCTCCTATGTAAACACTGCAGTATAAATGTATATATATTATATATATACTGCAGCCTCCCATTCATACAGTATATACTGCAGTATTTACATGTGTGTGTATATATATATATATATATATATATATATATATATTACACACACACTGTAGCCTCTTATATAAACATCACAGCCTCCCACAGCCTCCTGTATATATATATATATATATATATATATATATACTACAGGGTCCTATGTTTATATATATCGCAGGCAGTCTCAGCCTCCTATGTATAGACAGCAGTCTCTTAAGTGGCATCTATACCGCTGTCTCCTATATGAAGTATTAACAGTAGTCTCAGTGTCTCCTATGTCAGGTATTCAGTATAATATAAGCAGTTTGTTGCTGTGTTTAGATAGTATATAATGTAGAGTGTGCCATTGTGTATACAGCCCGCAGCAGTCTCTATTGTGTACAGCCAGCTGCAGTCTCTATCATGTATTCTCTATTGTGTGTATAGCCAGCATCAGTCTATATTGTGTATTATCTATTGTGTGTATAGCCAGCAACAGTCACTATTGTGTATTCTCTATTGTGTACAGCCAGCAACAGTCTCTATTGTGTGTTCTATATTGTGTGTACAGCCAGCAGCAGTCTCTATCATGTATTCTCTTGTGTTGTACAGCCAGCATTAGTCTCTATTGTGTATACAACCAGCACCAGTCTGTATTGTATATTCTTTATTGTGTATATAGCCAGCAGCCATGTACATTGTGTGTACGGCCTGCAGCCATCTCCATTGTCTACACAGCCTGCAGCCCTCTCTATTGTGTATACAACCAGCAGCAGTCTCTATTGTGTATACAGCTATTGACTATACAGCCCAAAGCATTCTCAAGTGTTTGTATGTATATACCTGTGTGTATATATATGTTAAACCGTATGTTTAGGTGGAGGTGGAGGCTGGGTGGAGTCAGAGGGGGCCACAAAAGTTTGCCAGTTAGAGGCCCCAAAATTCCTAGTGGCAGCCCTGCTGGCAGATGTTCAGGTTCAGTGGATCCGGATGGACTTTTTTAAAGTCCAGGTTCGGGACCGGACTTGATCCGAATTTGAGCCCGAACCCCAAACTCCATATAAGTCTATGGGCATCCGAATATTAGAGGTATAAAATGGAATCAGTAAGGGCTGTGGGGCTGCAAAAGAAAGCAAAATGATGATTAAAGCAGAAGCATTATACTTACCAGTCTCCCGCTGCCATCAAGCGTCCTTTCGGGTCCGCTGTTTAACCTTATGTTTATTCACTGCAGTGACTCCAACAGCCAATTACAGGTGTTCACTCTCTGTAACCACATCTGTGATTAGCTGTTGTGCCCTCAACCATTGTACCAGCATCTGTGATTGGTTGCCATATACATTAGTGTATTGGCAATGAACCTGACTTCATAGGAGTGTAAAAATAATAAATATTCTTAGGAAAAAAAAGCGTACCGTCCTCCTTGATACTTAGCACAGACAAAGCAGACAGCTGCAGCCTGCAACCAGTAGCTGTATGCTTTATATTGGCTGAGTATAAAATACGGGGACCCCATGCGGGTTTTTTAAAATCATTCAAATAAATAATTTAAAGAAACGACTGAGTGGGAGGTCCCCTCAATTTGATACTCAGCCGAGATAAAACACATGGTTTGGGATTGGTATTCTCACCCCAGAGAGGCACATAGTTATTCCCCCTTCCCCTCGGTTAAGAATAGCAGCTCACAACCGCCCCAGAAATTTGATTCATTCATTAGGTTTGCAAATCCTGGTGCTTTAGCTGGCTCTTCCCGATGCCATTGTGCGGTGGCAATGGGGATAATTGACAGCTGAGAATTGACAGCTGTCACAAGCCCTTGTTTGATAATGTTCAGGTCTCTATGTACTTGTAACCTGTTTGGTATAATCGGTTACTCGTACGCCTGACTATAAGCCTACAAGACAAATGATTTGGTGCAAGTGTACTTAGAAGAATTGATACTGTTTTGAAGACACAGGGTAATTACACCAAATATTGATATGATTTATAGTACTGTGTCCAAAATGTATGCACAGTACTGTACATTTTTTGGTGTTCTCATTGCTGAGCAATGCATGAAGATAATTATCCATCATGCAGTATCAGCAGGGAGGCATCTGATTGGCTCCAAAACTATTCTGCAGTAGCGCAATGACCACAAACATACAGCCAAAGTCACTAAGAACTATCTTCCCTGTACAGAGCAAGGAGCCATGTCCTAGGAGTGATGATATGGCCCCAACAGAGCCCTGCCCTCAACATCATTGAGTCTGTGTGGGATTACTTGAAGAGACAAAAGGATTTGTACAAGCTTACATCCACAGAAGATATGTAGTTAGTTCTCCAAAATGTTTAGAACAACCTCCCTGTTGAGTTCCTTCAAAAACTATGTGTAAGCGTACCTAGAATTCATACTTTGATGTTGTTTAGAAGGCAAAGCATAGTCACAGCAAATATTGCTTTGATTTAGATTTCGCTATTATTAATTCACTTTTTTTATAAAAAAACAAAACAAGCTACTGACACTTCTATTTTTGAAAGGATTCTTACTTTCAGGCAGTGTGAACAAAATGCCGTACACCACTGATTATTCAAATAAGCATTAAAACATTGCATCATACTTATGGGAGAATATATCTATAATTTTGTTATATCACCGGAGTGACTACAAATTAGAATTATTAATAGAAGGTGAAAAGAAAAGTGGAGATTTAACTAGATAATATATGCATAGAAATCACAGAAAAATTGGATTTTAACAAACCACAGTCTGTGTATGTTGTTTCTGGCTTTGACATGATGAAATACAGTGTGAGGTAGTACATTATTGAAGATAGAAGAGTATATTGCATTCTTTTCATATTATTACAATAGTTCCGCTATTTAGTATAGTGCAGAATTAAATGGTTCATAGGAATGATAAAAACAGCAAAGATATCTAGAAACAAGCATGATAAGCTACATCATATTTACATATTGGTCAATATGTAACTAGTCACTTTGCATAGACTGGTTACATAACTGCTGTGTTAAGGTTAAGCCCAAAGTATAGAGAGCTGTTATAGAGAGTAAATTAGCTACCAAAAGTAATAAAATTGTCTTGAATAACATTTTATATTAATAGGTAACAACTCCCCTACCTCTAGTTTCATCCTGAATCCCTCATGTTCCTGGGAAATCTGTTCCAATCTTTTACTTGCAGATTCCACATGACTGCAGTATGTGCCATAAATAAGAAACCTGGTGGAAAAGGTAGAGTCATGAACATTGGGCAGGAGTCATTTTTGAGAGAATTGGTTAGAAAGAAGGAGACATATGTAGGATTGATGTATTTATTCTCTACAGTTTTAAACAGATTTTTCACATGGATTTATTTTGTATTGCAAGCAGCTCAAGCCCATGTACTTAAAGAGGATCCAGTCAAAAGGTGAGCAGTTGTTTCTCTTATTTTATTACCAAAGGTTAGGTTTTTTAAATTTATTTTTAATTATCTATTCATTTTTTTTTTTTTTTTATTCCAACATATAGTTCCAGAGATATGGGCTGTTAGTTCTATTTTTACTAGTGTTTACCAAGCGGATGTTTCTTTAGGCTGCTCTGCATTATTATTCTGTGAGCCATGTTTCTTGGTAATGACCATAAAAAGATCCATATCTCTGGAACCCTATAGTAGCTGTAAAAAACAAAACGAAAAAAATCCATCAACAATGACAACAAAAAAGCAAATTGTCTCTTCAGGGAGGAAGTAGACGAACTCTAGTGCCACTGTGGCGCCCCACTGGTCGGGACACCACGTACCACGTAGGGGTACTGCACCCAGATAATAGTGTGTGGTATTCCTGTGACTAGGGAACTGGGATGGTGAATAAAGGACCCTCACAACACTCATTCACACACACCCTAGAGTAGGGGACCGTGGTGAACCCATTGTAGGGACGACCCTGTCCCGTGGGAGGAGTGACAGGTAGAAAGCTGTGTGAGTGGGAGGGCAATGATGACAGTCGGAGAGCTCCGTTGGGGAGTCAGGAGTGAAGGACGGAGAAGTCGTCGTGGCAGGAGGGAGACTCTAGGGGCACCAGGTATTGCGGTGTGCTTGAATCTGGACCCGGTACGACTACCGACCGGAGAGGTCTGGTCCCGAGACAGAGGACCGGCTCTGAGCATGGTGCGGGAGTCTAACCCTGAGCTATCAAACCGGAGGCCGCAAGCTTCTGTATGAAGTCGCGGCCAAAGATCCAGAGTACACCTCGAAAAGGCATACCGAACTAGGGTCAGTAGGACCTAAAGGGGACTCCTCCACTGAAGATCCATGGGAGCCGGCTTGAGGCTCTGCGCGCGGAAGTGCTGCACGGTAGAGGGAGAGAAGCGAGCACTAGGAGGGACTGGCAGGTACACCACCGAGGGTCCTGAGTAAAGCATCCCGGTTCTCGAGCAACTACCCAGGCCAGAGAGCGACCCAAAAGACTGTACCATCTGTCTGCTGCCTTGAGAACCTGAAGTAAACCCGTTCAGAGTTAAAGACTGTGTCGCGTACTTTATTTATCCCGCCTGAAGAGCCGCCCACTTGTTGCAGGAAAAAGACCTGTGACTGTGCCGTGTGGTAAGCAGCCTCCATAGACTGTTCTGCAATTCCCATACACTACAACTGCCCCGGGGATCCCGCTCCACCTACGGGGAGCATAACCATCTTGCTGCCCAAACATCACCCCGGAGGTCTGACCCGTAGCACAGGTAACCATACCGGAACAGTGGTGGTGTCACAAACTATTTTTATTGACTCTTTTCAGTGACCACCAGGGCCACGGGACCGGGTACAGGCCCCAGTGAGTGACATCCCCTGTGAAACAACACCCAGAACTAGGTCCCCACGGCCCTGTGGTGGGTCACCACCTATTGGAAGTAGTGATCCTAAAAGTTAAAATTGACTCTTTAACAAGCCTTTCTATATGACTTAGGATTTATGCCAGATCCAAAACCCAACTTACAGACACGGCGTTTTGGGGTGATTTCCCCTAGTCAGTGCAAAGTCTTAGCCTCTCATACAGCCAGATCAGATCCAATACTTTGCACTGATGAGGAGCAATCACCCCGAAACACAGAGTCTGCAGATTGGGTTTCGGATCTGGCATAAATCCTAAAGGCCCAGTTACACACACAGATAATTGTGCAGAGATTGTTCGCAGTGAAAGCATGGACACATTGTTCCATTTGTACACGACCACAAAATGGAACAATGTGTCCATGATTTCACTGTAACCAGAGATCTGTGAACAATCTCTGCACAATTATGTGTGTGTGTGTAACTGGGCCTTTAGTCATATGACAAGGTTCGTTAAAGGGCCAATTTTGACTTTTTTTGGATCACTACTTCCAATGAAAAGCAGATACGGGGTCATTGGAAATAAAATAAGAGCAACAACTACACACTTTTGCCTTGGTGACAAACCCAAGTAAACTTCATGAACTAGAGAGGTACTGCTTCTGAATTATAATCATTACTATTATTATAAAGAAAAAATATTAAAGGTGTTTTCTGGCTACATATAATATTATTATCGATCCAGTGGGCAGGTGATAATTGTTTGATTGCTATGGATGCCATTCATGAGATCCCCACTGATCGCCAGAATAGGTGACTTGTGTCTTTCATGCTCCCTGGATGTTCCTGGGAAATACAATTTGCACTCTGTTCTAAATTAATGGCTCTAGAGGTACAGAGTAGGAAAGCATAGCATTGTGCTCAATAATGTTTATCAGGGTCATAGATTTTGAATGGAACTGTAGGGTAGGGGGCCTAGTTGCGATTCTGGGGTGCAAACACATGCATCCTGATGCGCCCAAACATCACATAGAGTGCAACAGTAGCATTGTCATCTGGATGGCAGCGGGAGGAGATGGACGCCCTAATATGCAAAAATTCTTCTCTACTCTCTCTCTCATTAAACTAGCCTTATTCAGCGGCAATCGAGGCAGCACAGTTAGGCCCAACTGAGCAACAATGTCGCTAGTCCAAACTGTCAATCAAGCAGGATTGCCCATCCTCCAGCAAGGAGACAGTTAGCTTTTTAGCTGACAGAAGCTTTGGCCCTGATTCATCATTGATTTTCCTCAATTTTCTGGAGTAATTTGCTACTTTTTAGTGCTTTAGTATTTGCTCCTCTTTATCTTTCTTTTTTAAGGTTTTTATTTTTTCTCGACATCTTTGCGTTTACTTTTACCATATGTCATTTTTTTTGGCACATCTCAGTCTAGTTCCCCCTGGACTTAAGGCCCCGTTACACATATCAACATCGTTCCTGACATTGTTCAAAAGTAACATCAGGAACGATGTTGAAACGACATCGTTGTTACGTCGTTGCGTGTAAACGCACGATTCAACAACGATAGTTGTTCAAGTCGGAGTTGACAGGTTTCAACTTAAGCAACCTGCGGCATCGTTCGGTGTGACACCGCAATAGCGATGTCACGGCCGATCCTGCCTATTCACTGCATAGCAGCGGATGTATTGTCAGTGTTTTCCATTTTTCATTTTCGTTTTTCCCTCCCCTTCTTCCAAGAGCCATAATGTTTTTTTTTTTGTCAATACAGACGTATGAGGACTTTTTTTTTGAGGAATGAGATGTACCTTTGAATTACATCATTCATTTTACCATATAATGTACTGGAAAGCTTGGGAAAAAACTCCAAGTGTGGTGAAATTGCAAAAAAAGTGAAATTCCTCAATCGTTTAGGACTTTTTTTAATCTACCATCACCATATGGTAAAATCGATGTGTCGGTATGATGCCTCAGGCTGGTACTGTGGCGCCCTTGCAGATCCAGTTGCCGCAGAGGTATTGCACCCCATCCAGAAGTGTAGTACCCCACTCTCATGTAAGGAGGGGACACTGACCGGTATCCAGACACCCAATGCCAGCACTACGCCAGTCCAGGTCAGTGTTAGGGGGCGAGATTGCTCCTAAGGGAGAGCACAGTCCCTGATCTTGGCTGGAGGGGAGGAAGCAAGGTAGCAGGGATGGGTGCAGAACAGAGTTTAGGGAAGCACCCAGGAGGGAGTGAAGTCAGGGTGGACACACGTTAATGACGTAGGACACGTGGCAGAGAGTATAAAAAGACCAGTAGAAACATCTAGAAAGCAGTTGGTGGGTGGCTGGCAAGAGCTACAGGAGTCTGTGAGGGTCAGAGAGTCCATCAGAGAAGGACAAGAACTAGTACGAGACGTCCTGGGGACTGGAGTCAGTGGGAGCTCGTCCCAAGACCTGGGAGAGACAAGACCTGAGAGAGAGTGTGCTCC
>JARQOC010000002.1:398051642-398138990 GCA_033576535.1 Allobates femoralis
CATCCGTCTTCTTCCGGTCGGCGCAGGGAATGACGTCATTGTCTGCGCGCCAGAGTAAGCCGGAAGACGCTGGATGAAGACGGAGGAGCGCGATGACTGCGGCGGGACAGCGGCAGCGGGACAGTGATAAGTATACTAATCTCTTCCTTTACAGGATTGTGCACCAAGGGGGGCCCTGTATACTGATGGGGGGGGGGGGGGGGGGGCTGTTGTATACTACCACTGGGGCTGCTGCTGTATACTACCACTGGGGCTGCTGCTGTATACCACACTGCTGGGGGCTGTATACCTGTGCTGGGGTCCACCCTCGGCTTATACACAAGTCAATAGGTTTTCCCAGGTTTTGGGGGCAAAAGTAGGGGGGGGGGGGGGGGTCGGCTTATACACGAGTATATACGGTAAGTCTTATACAGGAAGAGGTACAGAGTAGGGAAAGGGAGTATGTAGGTCAACCTGACTCGCCGTTGGCCAGAGGTCCAGCCATCAAGATCCTGAAGTCATCTGAATCCTGAAAAGCTATCCATGAAAACCAAATCTCAGAAAACTTGTCACGAGATCCTGCTGCATCTGCTGAAAGCTCTTCCATACGATATATGTCCATCAATTCCCTGAACCAGTCAAGCAAGGATGGAACCCGAGTTGATCTCCAATGCCTTGGGATTACAGTGCGTGCAGCTGAAACACAAAATCGGAGGATCTCTCTCTTCTGAAGTCCAATAGGACCAGGGAAGATGGAAAGCAGTGCAGACTCTGGGCAACATTCAGCATGTTTACCCGTTATCCGGGTGTATGTATTATGAACCTCAGACCAGAACCGCCAGATTTCAACACAGCTCCACCAAATGTGCAACATTGTACCTATTTCTTCTCCACAACGCCAACATGTGTCAGGAGTTCCAGGGAACATATTCCGCAGGGTTGCTGGATATAAATACCATCTGGTGAGCAGCTTGTAGCTTCTCTCTTGCGCTATACAAGCACTGGCCAGTTTGTGGGTATATAAAAAGCTTGTCTGCCAATCACTGTCTGATATAGTACTTTCCAGCTCCCTTTCCCATGCACGCTGGAAATACGGAGTGCCCTGATTTCTCATGGAGCTTAAAGCCTGGTAAAGGGCCGAGATTTTTCGTCTCGGGGGGGGGGACTCAAATTTAAATAACTTCTCCAGTATGTTGGGTTCCAATCTCACCCTGCACGTCTGGTCAGCTGAATAGATATATGCTCAGAGTTGAAAATATTTGAACCATCTATGTGGTCTTGAGGGATCTTTTAATTGTAGCTCTACCAAGGGAGGTAAATCGCCATCCGATAGAATCTGTCCCACTCGGGTGTCGTTCACACTCTGCCAGCATAAAAATTTCTGTCTTCCAAGTCCAGGTGTGAAAGATGGGTTGGAAAAAAGGGGAGTCAAAGGGCTAAGTCTATCATCTTTACGAAGTGTTTTTGACACAGAATGCCAAACCTTCAAGGTAGTCTCAGTCAAGGGTTCTACGTCCGTAAAATTTCTGGCGGGAATCCAAAGCAGATGTTTCAGCTGGACTCCCAGGCCCTCCTGCTCCACCTCCACCCATTTTTTGGAGGACTCACAGTAGTGCCAATCCAAAACTCTAACTAGTGAGGAAGCCAGAAAGTACGTCTGCATGTTGGGCAGTCCGACCCCTCCCTTGGACTTAGGCAATGAGAGGATATTCATCTGTATTCTGGGTCTCTTACCCCCCCATACAAATCTACGTATCAGATTGTAATTTGGAGAAAAAGCTTCTATCAAATGGAACTGGGACCGCCTGGAAAGTATACAGAAGTCGGGGCAGAACATCCATTTTGACCACGTTCATCCTACCGAACCAAGACAATTTTAACTGTCGATATGATGTAAATGCCTTTTCTACACTATTCAGATGGGGCTGGTAATTTACATTAAATAATTGTTTAAGATCGTTTGATATAAGGATTCCTAAATATTTGATGGTCTTCCCCTTCCATTTGAAGGAAAACTGTTTAGAAAGATGGGACACTAAATCTCCAGGTAAAGAGATGTTAAGTGTCTCCGTCTTAGAACAATTTACTTTAAAATTGCTCAGTTGCCCAAACCGGTCAAACTCCTTTAGAATAGAAGGTATAGATATCAATGGCTGCGATACATATAGTTAGGGCCAGAAATATTTGGACAGTGACACAATTTTCGCGAGTTGGGCTCTGCATGCCACCACATTGGATTTGAAATGAAACCTCTACAACAGAATTCAAGTGCAGATTGTAACGTTTAATTTGAAGGGTTGAACAAAAATATCTGATAGAAAATGTAGGAATTGTACACATTTCTTTACAAACACTCCACATTTTAGGAGGTCAAAAGTAATTGGACAAATAAACATAACCCAAACAAAATATTTTTATTTTCAATATTTTGTTGCGAATCCTTTGGAGGCAATCACTGCCTTAAGTCTGGAACCCATGGACATCACCTTTACAGCCGCAGCCTTGAGGTCTTGCTTGTTTGTGGGTCTTTCCGTCTTAAGTCTGGATTTCAGCAAGTGAAATGCATGCTCAATTGGGTTAAGATCTGGTGACTGACTTGGCCATTGCAGAATGTTCCACTTTTTTGCACTCATGAACTCCTGGGTAGCTTTGGCTGTATGCTTGGGGTCATTGTCCATCTGTACTATGAAGCGCCGTCCAATCAACTTTGCAGCATTTGGCTGAATCTGGGCTGAAAGTATATCCCGGTACACTTCAGAATTCATCCGGCTACTCTTGTCTGCTGTTATGTCATCAATAAACACAAGTGACCCAGTGCCATTGAAAGCCATGCATGCCCATGCCATAACGTTGCCTCCACCATGTTTTACAGAGGATGTGGTGTGCCTTGGGATCATGTGCCGTTCCCTTTCTTCTCCAAACTTTTTTCTTCCCATCATTCTGGTACAGGTTGATCTTTGTCTCATCTGTCCATAGTATACTTTTCCAGAACTGAGCTGGCTTCTTGAGGTGTTTTTCAGCAAATTTAACTCTGGCCTGTCTATTTTTGGAATTGATGAATGGTTTGCATCTAGATGTGAACCCTTTGTATTTACTGTCATGGAGTCTTCTCTTTACTGGTTGACTTAGAGACAGATACACCTACTTCACCGAGAGTGTTCTGGACTTCAGTTGATGTTGTGAACGGGTTCTTCTTCACCAAATAAAGTATGCGGCGATCATCCACTACTGTTGTCATCCGTGGACGCCCAGGCCTTTTAGAGTTCCCAAGCTCACCAGTCAATTCCTTTTTTCTCAGAATGTACCCAACTGTTGATTTTGCTACTCCAAGCATGTCTGCCATCTCTCTGATGGATTTTTTCTTTTTTTTCAGCCTCAGGATGTTCTGCTTCACCTCAATTGAGTTCCTTTGACCGCATGTTGTCTGGTCACAGCAACCGCTTCCAAATGCAAAACCACACACCTGGAATCCACCCTGACCTTTTAACTACTTCATTGATTACAGGTTAACGAGGGAGACGCCTTCAGAGTTAATTGCAGCCCTTAGAGTCCATTGTCCAATTACTTTTGGTCCCTTGAAAAAGAGGAGGCTATGCATTACAGAGCTATGATTCCTCAACCCTTTCTCCGATTTGAATGTGGAAACTCTCATATTGCAGCTGGGAGTGTGCACTTTCAGCCCATATTATATATATAATTGAATTTCTGAACATGTTTTTGTAAACAGCTAAAATAACAAAACTTGTGTCACTGTCCAAATATTTCTGGCCCTAACTGTAGTAGGAGGTCATCGGCGAACAAAGTCAGTTTGTGGCAATTCCATCCCAGCTTGATCCCATGGACGCTTTCATTAGCCCCGAGTGCTGTAGCAAGGTGTTCCATTACAATAATGTACAGCAGAGGTGACAGAGGGCATCCCTGTCTAGTACGGTTTGTAATATTGAACGAAGAGGATAAGATTCCTCCTATCTTCACCTTGGCTGATGGGAAGGAGTATAAGGATAGGATTCCAGGACCTGCTGATTTAAAAAAACATTGAAGGGATTCATTAAAGAGGGAGGCGTGACTGGTAGGCAGTTGACATGTATTGAGGAAATGCCGGATCTGCAGATATTGGTAAAAAAGGTGATGAGGTAATTCGAACTTGGATGCAATGTCAGAAAACTGAAGGAGTTTGTCGTGATCCAGCAGATTGTCCAGCCTGTCAACACCCCGCTGGTTCCAAGTTGCCAAGGATAAGTTTTCCACCGAGAGCTCAATGGCTTTAAGAGTATTTATATATCTTTTTCACAACCATAGTAAAATGAAAGAGGACGGAAAGAACTACAGGATGTCGGAACAGAGCCTTACAATACAATGTAAAGATACTGGAATGACAGCCATATTTTATGCTTACCTCAGCTCTGGTTCCTCACCAGCCTCACTCCTCTTCTGTTTCGAATTACCTAAAATATAAACCAAAGCAGATTAGGATTCTCATTCACATACTAGATTTACAACTAGATTTTTTCCACACTTTTATTCTACTTGGCTCCTTATGGCATCTCAACACTGAAGTGTCAAATCACTTCTGTAGTATAGAGCCGTGCTGATTTATGGCGCTGTACTGCAGAAATGTTCATCCATGAACACCGGGGCTCAGCCAGTGTTCACAGGAAATGTGTCATGACTGACAGGAGTCATCATCAGACCCCTTGCTGTCATAACAATCTGTCGGCGCTCCATGATGGGAGTCACAGGTTCAGCGGTGGCAGCAAGGAATAGTTCTTTCACCTCCGCGATGTGTTAGATTACAGTGTCAGAATTTGATAGCGCAGTCTAACAAGTTAACAGATCGAAGATCCATCCGCATCTGATAGCTGCACATGTCGGCTGATCAGACTATCTGGGCGCAGTGAATGATGCAAGCTCAGTGTGCAAGAATGGATCAAAGTGTGAGATACCCCCAAAAAGTTACCTATACGTCCTTGGTCGTGAAGGGGCTAAAGCCATTTTTTTTTTTCTACCTTTTCTGAGAGCAGCAAGATGTAAGGCAAGGAGACACGGAATTCAATAATTTATAACACTTAAGGCCCAGTTACACACACAGATAATTAAGCAGAGATTGTTTGCAGATCTCCGGTTGCAGTGAAATCATGGACACATTGTTCCATTTGTACACGGCCACAAAATGCAACAATGTGCCCATGATTTCACTGCAACCAGAAATCTGCGAACAATCTCTGCACAATTATCTGTGTGTGTAACTGGGCCTTTAGATTCATTTTTACATTTAGCCATATTGCAAAGCTGAAAAACCTATGCCCACATCAGGCTCTGTATGTAAAATGTCTGTAGACAGTGAGCTAACAATTACAAGCGGAGTCAGACATGGCAGAACCAGCTAGTCAGAGCAACGGTAATGTCTAAAGGTACCTTTACACGCCGCAACTGCGGTGAATCAACTGCTACGCAATCAGGATTTTCATCACAGCTGCTTAGAAGTTGCGACGAAATTGCGGCGTGTAAATGTTGAACTTGCTCGTGATTTTCGAAGTTGAGCCCAGTTGCAGTTTCAGAGCATTGTTCTAAAATCAGAGTCAACCTAGGTGAATTGCCCTGGTTGTGGCGTGTAAAAGGGGGATCTGGCTCGAATAGGTCTCGCCTAGTGATTTCCCAGAGGCATGCCACAGCGTGCTAGATACCGCGCCCCATCAGCGATGATTGGTGGGGGCTACTGTGTAACCATTGGCTGTCCCTTCACAGGGCGCCATATTTAAAGAGCGGTCCATTCACACTACACAGTTGCAATGGCGTCATGTATTAGCCAGCCTTCCTGCGCAGGCTGGCCAATCATAACGCTATTGCGTTGTCTAATCAGCGTGTTTGGGGCGCGGAATACACAACTCTGTCATGCCCATGTTCTTGTGGCGCTGCACAGGTACACCCACAATCCCTTGGTGGTTGCGGCGTGTAAAGCGGCGACGGAATTCAACCAGTTGTTTCCCGCAGGATCAGTCTCGACTTCCGGGGAACCACGTTCCCTTAGGTTGAGGGCGCAATTGCCGCGTGTACATGCGGCATCGGTATCAACCGTTAAAAACGTGCACGTTCAGTTGATACCGATTGCAGGTGATAGTTGCAGCATGTAAAGGTACCTTTAGTGATAAAACTCAGTATAAGTATAAGTATACACACAGGAGTAAGCACAGGAGCTTTACATGTGACACATTGTTGAATTCTGTGCTGTAATCCCTACCTCATGTCATCAGATTACGTAGCAAAAACCTGCTGATAGATTCCCTTCATGGAGGTGCCCACCTGCTGTACTGAAAGTTTAGCACCCAAGAGGAAACTGAACTTTCTCCGTCATACAGGCAAACCTGGAGAATTTAGTCACCGCTCACAACACTTGCAGCGATAACGGCAAGTACGTCCCCACACAGACTGACAGCTGGCTTTGGAATGCATCAGTACAGGCCACACATCAGAGAGGCCCCACCTGAAACCTGCCTCCTTTTTAGCATCACCAATGAAAATGCCAAAGGAAATGTGGCAACTATTTTCACATTTAATCTTCACCCTAATTATCAATTCATTTAGAGATCTAGATGGGCACATTGTAAACGTGAGATAAATGCGCATAGGGTCTTATCCTTTTAACAAAGGTTTGTAGCGGTGTATATTAGGAACTGCTCACCTGGCTCAGTTGTGTCACCCACAACCGGTATAATCGCCTGTAAGATGGCTTGTAGAGAATGGCTGCTGCAGGGCCGCACCTTCACGATAACCGTGGAAACAGGAATGCTGTAATGGGACAAAATGCCGGAATGCCCGCGCTGCCACCAGGAAACAAGGAGTTAACTGGGCAGATGTTTCTTTATTTTATCCTACGCGTTTCAGAGCCTCTATCCGAGCTCCTTCCTCAGGGAACATTCCAGCATTTTGTCCCATTACAGCATAGATGGGCACATTGATACTCTTGTGTTAGTCTCCAGCACTTCCCTGCCCCAAGCGGTCAGCTGTTCCTCTGAGCACCAAGCTAGAGGGAAGACAAGCGCAAAAAGTCTTATTTGATATTACTAGGATCAGGAATGGTGTCATAACCACTCAGCATTATAGGGTTGTGTGAGGCACAACCACTGTCATAGCATACACGGCTGCAGCAAACCACCCAGGTGTAGTAGAAGCCTCGTGCGAAGGAGAAAAGTGGGTGCATGAAGGATCGCGCTGCCAACAAAGAATCACTATCCCAGCAAGTTCCAAGCGTCTTAGTATAAAGGATTTTATTGATCTCCGAGCGTGCCGTGTGCACACTGCCTAACTTCAGGAGATAAAATCTTGTTGAAAACATAGAAGACATCCGCCTCTATATAGGAGGCTGGATGTTTGACGTACAAAAACATAAGAAACGTGAACAAACAAGGGTTGCTTGTGTATGACTACAGCCTAGAACGTCACCAAAGTACAAACATTCTCAAGGTACACATATTCAATGTTTTTATGTGTACCTTGAGAATGTTTTCACTTTATACTTTGGTGGCACTCTAGGCTGCAGTCATACTCAGCAAACCTTGTTTTTTCACATTTTACATTTTTTACGTCAAACATCTGGCCTCTGATATAGAGGCGGATGACTATGTCTAACATGATTTTACCTCCTGAAGAAGTGGGCAGTGTGCACCCGAAATGCGTTGAGATCAATAAAATCCTTTATAATAAGACGCTTAGAACCCACTGAGATAGTGACTGACAGCAGCGGGATCCTTCACCCACTTCTCTCCTTCACACGAGGCTTCCTTTTTGAGCACCGTAATGGTTATTAAACATATGAAAACCATTCTCTACATAAGTAAACACAATGCTGGGGTAAAATGTAATATATTCTCCATCTGTGCCCATAGGTAAAAGGAGTCCTGACACTGCATTTCATCAACATAAAATCTTTGGTGGATTATCACTTACACAGACACATACTAAAATAGGATTACAGGCATGTTATTTCCCATCAAATTCAAAATTATGGCCAAATGTACAACACCATCTATTGTTAGATGTTGTTCTAGATTCTAAGAATAGATACAGGAAAACATACGTACAAATATGTACAACGCACAAACATACATCTTACCAGGCACAGAACATCGAAAGTAAAAAGCCGGTAAAACCTTCTTGAATTTATAGATTGGCTTCTCTTTGCCCAGGAGCCTCTCACTCCTCTTAGACAAGGAGGGTCTTGGAGAAACATCACTGAATGACAGAAAATTAAAAAAAAAAAAGTTTACAAATTAGTTAATCCCTTCACCTTCCTTCCAAGGCCGATGTTTTCAATTCTGACCAGTGTCACTTTATGTGGTAATCAACCTGAAATGCTTCAATATTTTCCAGTGATTCTGAGACCAATTCTGACATTATAATTCATGATAGTTTGGTTAATATGACTTGCGTTTATATATGAAAATTATATTATACTAGAAATAGGCCAGATGCTATTGCATCGGGAGGGCAGTCTTTGTGCCTGTGTCCCCTTGTGCGCTCTCTCCTGTCTGTGCTGTCTCTTCCCCTGTGCGCTCTGTCTTACTTGTGCCTTTCTCTCCGCTCTGTGTGCTCTCAGCCCCTGTGTGCACTGTCTCTCCCTGTGTGCGCGCGCGCTCGCTGTCTCTCCATATGACTCTGCCTCCCTTGTGGCTTCTGCGTCCCCTGTGCCTTCTCCCTCCCCCCTCTGTGCCTTCTGGCTCCCGTGTGCCTGCCTCCCATCACTGAGCCACCATACAGTGCTCACCACTGAGCCACCATTTAAATCACGCATCAAGAGCGGCGATTGGTCGCCGGCGACTAATCAGCGAAGCAGCGCGCGGCTTGGCGGGAGATTTGAATCCCGCGCTGCTGATTGCTCAGCCAATCCGCAGTGCGGGATTCAAATCTCCCGCCAAGCCGCGCTACTTCGCTGATTACTCGCCGCGGATCGCAAGTGCCACACAAGTGCTAAAAGTAAGTGACAAGTGTCAAAGGTAAGTGACACATACCTCCTCGCTACCGGGAGATCTCCTGACTGTAGCCGCGGCTCGTCATGCGCCGCACGGAGGTCAGTAGTGACGCAGCCGGGAGATGAGCAGCATGAGCCGCTCATCTCCCGGCTGCTTGCAGCGGAAGTGCCCCAGCCGCCATATTGGAATACCCATAACTTGGGTGTTCCAATATGGCGGTCGGGGCACTTCCGCTGCAAGCAGCTAAGAAATGACCGGCTCGAGCCACTCATCTCTCGGCTGCGTCGCCGCTGACCTCTGTGCGGTCGGTGACGAGCCTCGGCTAACATCAGGAGATCAGCGGCTAGTGTCGCTGATCTACCGATGGTAGCGACGAGGTATGTGTCACTATCCTACAGTGCATTGTGGGATAGTGACATAAGTGCCGGAAGTCTGTGACACATTATTGGTGAAAATATTATATATGTATTTTACACACACCTACATATATACTGTGATAACACCCTCGGGGTTCGCCTTTGCCGGGGTCAAAGGGCACGTATGTTTTGTGTGTCACTCAGTCCAACAGCAGAGACTTAAGAGGCCACTGAACCGGGGCCAGATTTATTAAGGTGAAAGCAAACAGAAAGAAAACAAAACAGCAAACAAAAATCCTTGCCTGTCCGGCACTAACTAAACAGAATGCAACCTCACTGCAGACTGGAGGGCTTCTCCCTTCAGCCAAACCATATAACCAGAGATCAATGCTTTCACTCACATGCGTCTCCATGCACAGCCAGGCCTTCTGTGTTCGCAGACAGAGAGAGCCCTGCCTGACCTCCCAGAATCCTTTTACCTACCCCAACCGCCTCCCACTAATTCATTAGCAGCCAGGTGATACCAACCAGCTTAGGTTGCATAGGACAGATACCTGGGTGAGATATACTTGCCCTCATCCACTAATCCCACATGACTCCAAAAACCAGACAGCCCCTCCTTTAAGCTTTTCAGCCCAGGTGCAAATCTATATAGCTGTGTTGTATGTATAGCAAAAATTAATAGCAGCACACTGGTTAGGTGAATGCATGCTAACACTGATCATTATAAATGTTATTTGGTGTTATTTTTTTTTTCAAAATAATTTTTATTCAAATTTTCACAACATAAATCAAAGTAAAACCAACCATTTCAAGATTTAGTATCCAATTTACAATTCGAAATCCTCATGAAATTTTATACGTTGAAATGAAGATGTTCCCAACCCCCCTACCCTCAACTCCTCCCACCCTCCCCGAAGACCAAAAGTACCAGTCGCGATCAAGCAGCTTCCATAACCCCTTTATGATATATATTATTCCGTCGGTGTGCATTTCCTTCCCCATATCTGACCCCTCAGAGAACTCCCTTCCGGACTAAAGGTCAAGCTGTCCCCTTTTATATCTCCCGATCTCCATCCTACCCCCGACCCTTGCTTCACAGGCGTAATCATTCAATCTCTGAGTTTCAATATCCCTAGAGTGCCCCCCAGGTCTTCCAAGCAATACCAAGATGTGTTGCAGAACGGTTTCACCACTCGTTTGATATCTTCACTAGGTAGTTGTGTAGTGATAAATTTGCGCCATCTCTTGAAAAATTTTTCTGTCTCCTTCTCTGCTATTATTTGTTCCATCCTCATTGCATGGGACAGTGTCTGCACCACCTCCCTCATTGGCAATTGCCCTTTATTTATCCAGTGTCTTAGTATCACGTTTCGTTATCAGGGCCGTGATATGAAAGATAGGAACTCCTTCCCTCCCCAACCCCGTTCCTTCCAAATCATGAAAGAGCCAAGTAGCTGGTGTTATTGGTATTTCCACTCCCGTCACTTTCCTCACTAACACCTTCACCGTCTCCCATAGTTTTCGCGACTCCACACAATCCCATAGGCCGTGGTACATATCTGTCCCTTTAAGATTACACTTCGGGCAATTAGGGATCCTGTCTAGATGTGCTGCCGTAGGATTCAGATTGAAACCCAATATGCCCTTATGTATGATTCTAAAATAAACATCTCTCCCCCGTTCATTATGTATTTCCGTAATTCACGCCATCCTTTTCTAATTGTGTCTCCAATACCTTCGTCCCGTAATTGTCTCTCCCATCCCTCAAACAGTCTTTCCGGTCCAGGAGGAAGCATCACCCCTCGTACACTTGCATATATCGTGGAGACCGAGACTACATCCTCTCCCAAGGTCATTAGTTCATCCCATGCATTACTGACATATTCCGCCTCCACTCCTTTCAGAGATTGCATGACATGATGTTTGACCTGTAAGTATTGAAGCCACTGGGATCTCGGCAAACCATATTTCTCCATGAGTTCCTCCCCTCTAAGCCACCTGGTCTCTTCCGGATGTAACAGGTCTCCAACTGTCCAAATCCCTCCCTCCCTCCAGGCCGCGTAAAGTTTGTTGCTCACCCCCTGGGGGAATTCTGGGTACGACCACAGATCTAGGTATTTCGATATTTTCCATGGTAACCGCATCTTTTTCCGTACTGCCTTCCATGAGGCTATGGTGTCCCGAAACACCGCTGTATGTTTAATGAGCTGTGGCATCCCCGTCCCCGAGGGTGGAGCAAGGAAACCAAACTCCAAGGCCTACAAATGTTTGTTTCCATTTGGTAATCCAGAACTTACTCGTCCCCCTCATCCAGTCAAGCGTGTGTCGCGTCAGGCAAGCAATGTTGTAACCCCGCACATTCGGAAATCCCAGACCCCCCTCCTCCTTTGCCGTCACAATGTCTTCAACCTGATCCGTGCTCGTCTATTCCTCCAAATGAATGCCGAGAACATTCTGTTTATCCTGTCCACTTCTTTATGACGTAACAATAATGGTAAGGTCTGCAGCGGATAAAGTAGTTTAGGGAAACTCACCATTTTGACCAGGTGACATCTCCCCAACAGGGATAATGGCAGATTTCCCCATCTTTCCAGCTCCTTCTGGATTTTATTGATTAGGGGGTCATAGTTCATGTGATAAATCTCATCTATGGTTCTCGCTATGTGGATCCCCAGATATTTCACGGAGCTCCTGGCTATGGGGATTCCGCACATCTGCACCTCTGACTCGCTCTCTACCGCCCTCCTGGAATTCCCCCTAAGAAACAAAATGTTACATTTACTCCTGTTTAGTTTGAATCCCAAAAAAACGCCAAACATCCCCAGTCGATCCACTACTTTTGTTAGATCCCTATGGGGATCGGCTAGATATAGGACTACATCATCAGCAAAGAGATTGATCTTTTGTTCTCCCTCCCCCATCTTGATTCCTTCAAATGTTCCCCCCTTGAAAGTGACCTAGACAGAGGTTCAATTGCCAGGTCAAAAAGCAAAGGCGACAAAGGGCACCCCTGCCTAGTACCTCTACCCAAGTTAAAAGTGTGAGAAAGAAACCCGGGGATACTAATCCTTGCTTTAGGATTCCGGTACAAACTCTTCAAAAATACCCTGAAGGGCCCCTGCAGGCCTATAGTGTCCAGCACCAGATCCAACCATGGCCACCTGACATTATCAAAGGCCTTCTCGGCGTCCTATTTGGTGTTATTTTTGAGAAAAAATAAAAACTAAAACGTTTTTTTCAAAAAAACTCAGATGTAAAATTTCTTTTTTTTTGGTTTTTATGGTTCTTTGCACAAGCATTGGCCAATGTATGCCAGCCCTTCAACCACGTCTCAGTGACCATAACTCTGAAGGGTCCCCATCTACTCTAGAAGCCTCTCTCGTACCCCTGGGGGTCTCTGTTTCCGTGGGCGGTAGCAGGAGACATACCTCTTCAGTAGGACCCAGTGGTAGGGAGGCAGGAGGGCAAGTCCAGCTAGCTCTGCACACAATAAATGAAGAGAAAAAAAAGTGCAGTGTTAGCATGCATTGACCTAACCAGTGTGCTATTAATTTTTGATATACATATAACACAGCTATATAGATTTGCACCTGGGCTGATAAGCTTAAAGGAGGGGCTGTTTCTTGCGATATATATATATATATATATATATACATATATACATATATATATATACACATATATACACATATACACACACACAACACACACACACACACATATATACATACATTTTTAACATTTTGCAATTTTCAAACTTTGAATTTTTATATCCCTAAACCAGATATTTATTATACTACACAAAAAACAATAAAAACACATTTTGTACGTCTACATTACATCAGCACCATTTTTGAAACATTATCTCTTTTTAAATTATTTATAATAGATACATATTGTATATACGAACATGTACAACACACAAACATACATCTTACTGGGAACAGTTAGGGTAAGTTCACACATACAGGTTTACTGACGTTCAGACCGTCAGTAAACCGCTGAGATTTTCCAAGGAGCCAAGAGTACACATCCCTGCAGTCTTCAGCGGCTTTGCAGTGTTGTTCCAGCGGTTTCTGAGCGTTGTTTGCAGCGGTGAACATCGGTTTACAATTGTTTTTTCCGGCGGCTTTTCCAGCGGTTTTGTATTGCTGATTTTGTTCATGTACAGTTTGTACACAAAGTTGTCATGTCCAAAAAGGAAAAAAAAAAAAAAAAAAAAACACCATTTCCTGTCACATGATCTGCTAGCTTTTGGAAGCAAGGTTTACCTCCGAAGCTTACTACGAGCTACCAGCCATGCCGCTGACAAGACTGCGCACTATGCGGAGGGCCTCCAAACAACTGTTTTTGTTAATTTTGCAGCATCTTCTGGAGCATGAAGAGGAGGAAAATGAGGTACTAAATTATTTTCTTGTTACACAGAATACATATGGCAGCCTAATCTTGTTTATCCTGGGTTCTGACGACAATATATTGTGGCAGCGTAGGCGCAATACCGTTGCACGTGCTCCTCTAGTTGCGCCGCAACTAGACGGGCGTCACAGGACGCCAGTTTGCTGTTTTGGGTGACGATGAATGGACGCTGTGTCCATTGGTGCCCCTGCTGTCCTGGCTGTCCGCCGCCGCTGTGGTGACAGCAGCGTCGGGTGAGCTAGCCCTCCCCTCACACACACACACATGTAACCTGAGGGGAGTTAGCGGATTGGCCCCTGTGTATGTAGACACAGGGCGGTAAGCCTATTGGGCCAGCTCGCTGAAACCTGGCGAATAGGATCTGGCCCCTCTCTTAACATGCACAGGGCCCGATTCGCTACCTCCCCTAAGGTCACATGTGTGGGGGAGGGGAGGGATAGCTCACCCTCCACTCCTGTCACCACATCGTCGGCGGACAGCCAGGGACAGAGACGCGGCTGCGTTGTGCAGTATGACGTGCGTGAATGGCCCTTGCATATCACACGCCCTGCGTGGGTACTGTGACGCTAGCCATGCAGAGCGTGATGAAGCGTCAGCTGGCCAGCCCCATCAACAGCCCTGTCACAAAGCGTGAGAGTGCTGCTTGATGACCGGCTCATCGGGCGCGTGCACCTGCAATGAGGCGTGAATCGTGCCGCCTCGCAGCTTGGGTCAGACGCCAAGACATCGTCCGTGAAAGCTAGTGATTAACGAGGTTGGGCCACTCTGCCGCTATATTGCGGTGTAAAAACCTTGCGTCTTAACCCAGCGTCACATTTCTTGTAGTTAATGTGCACTTGGCGAGTGTGAGCTGATATATGGTTACTGATAACGATTTTTTCTTTCTAACAAATTATGTACAGGTTGAGGAAAGCCCACGAATGTGGGTCCATCCCCTGAACATGGAGAGGGATCATAAGGGCCACTTCATGCAATTATACCAGGATTTGAGAAGGTAAGCGAAAAATATATAAAGATGTGTGAATTTAAAAAATTACGTTCCACCCAAGTATTGTGTCTGAAAACTAACATGGACCTTATTTTTTCTTTCTTTTTGAAAGGTACCCCGAGAAATTTGTGGCATTTTGTCGCCTATCGGTTTCTGCATTTGATGAGCTCCTGGCAATGTTGAGGCCCAAACTTACTTACCAAAACACGTGGATGCGGGCAGCGATCGAGGCAGAAGAAAGGCTTCTCATCACTCTGAGGTCAGTGTTATCTAACAAATATCCATTTCTTACATATTTCAATAGAGTGAGGTGTGAATGTTAATGTCTGAAAACCAACAACGTCGGCACGGTAGCCATAGCCACAGCGTAACACAAGACAGGAGGCATAGGCGCAGGCTCTAAAGGATTGTTTGGGATGCATGAGAGTGATAGAACTGTATGCTTCTTTGTTGCGATGGTACTGGTATAGATGTTCGATTGGTTTGCGAGTGTCGGACGTGTGCTGAGTGTGGATGCAGGTTGTTATATTGCTGCAATTATGCTGTTTGGTATGTTTTTATGTTTGTATATAAAAAGATATAATGTTAACCGGAAAATAGCGTGAATGGCAAAGTTGCAGTTATGACAAGAATCTGTTGAAAAACTGACCATGTTGACCGTGGTGGGGGTGGCTGGGTGATTGTTACCCGGGATGAAGGGATATCGTTATGTAGCGTCTGTCTGCTCCTTCGATCAAGCCACAGGTTTTATGTACAGAGTGTCATGGCAAGGAGCAAAATTACACAAAGTCACGCTACCCCGTCAGCCTGTGCAGCACCATAGCCTAACCTTTCTACAGGTAGTCTGGAGGCGCTACTTATTTTAACAAATTTCAACAATGAAATTGCTGGAGACTATGCCTTTTTTGCATGATGTCTAGTGGACATTTGTATTCTGTATTAATCTTTTTAAACTTTTCAATTCCCAGATTCCTTGCCACCGGAGAAACCTATTCTTCACTGCATTTGCAGTTCAGGGTGGGGAAAAGCACGATTTCTATCATTATCAAGGTGACGTGCACTGTGATCTGGGAGCACTTGCAGGCAGCCTATTGTGATGCCTTCTCCAAACGAGGAGACTTGGTTGCAGGTAGCGGCAGGCCTTCAGTCTGTGGCCAACTTCCCGAACTGCATAGGTGCCGTTGATGGCAAACATATCCGTGTCAAAAAGCCTCCGCGATCAGGATCACGCTTCTATAATTATAAGAAGTATTTCTCAGTGGTCCTGATGGCGGTGGCTGATGCTCACTACAGATTTGTTGCCATTGATGTGGGTGCCTATGGCAGTACCGGGGATTCTCGTGTGCTGCGAAACTCACAAATTGGTCTCCAAGTGCTTCAAAATCACAACACTTTACCTGCCGATAAACCTTTGCCTGGTTCCACGCATCCAGTCCCCTACGTGATGGTATCGGATGAGGCTTTCCCCCTGATGCCTAACCTGCTGCGCCCATACCCACGTAGGGGACTGGATGACCGGCGTAGGATTTTTAACTATCGGCTAAGCCGGGCACGCAGATTCGTGGAATGCACCTTCGGGATCATGACAAGTCAGTGGAGGGTGTTCCATTCAGCTATACAACTGAATGAGAGCACAATTGATGTTGTTATTAAAGCATGCTGTGTTTTGCATAACTTTATGCGTGCTCATTCTACTGAGCACGTAGACAGTATGCAACTCCCAGTATTCCGTAGCAACATCAATTGGGGTTCTGGTCGGCAGAAAATTTGGCAGTAGCGGTGAGAGACACCTTCACTGACTATTTCATGACCCCAGAAGGTGCCGTGCCCTGGCAATACTCTTCCAGCCATGTTGCTGACCCATCCTGACTCCAACACCGTACCTAACTTCACACCATTTGTCTGCTTTCCCAATAACTTGGCTGACCATACGTTGAAAGGCTCCGGTTGTAAGACAGGACATGATAAATTTAAATGGTACTTTGTGAAGGATGTGAAATGTAACCTCAGCGTTAATTTTGCTTTGATTATTTTTTTCTGATGTCAAAACAAATGTTTTTGACTCTTTGCTTTCGGAAATAAATTCCAAAAAAATCTTGATAACGAAAACCTTAAAAAACTCCTATGGTATATGTGTCTTCTTTTTCTGTCAGTCAGGGCACAAGGGTGAAGAAGTCATACATGTTAATGAAATGTTGTTGTATATGCTGAAATAATTATCCAACCTAAAAAAAAAAAAATCTGTACAAAAATTTTATCCCAATACGGTGTATCGAGAAATAATGTCCACTTGGACGTTGTGTAATACATTCATATGGGAAGGGACAATCAGCGTTTATAACTAAACTTCATGGCAAAACACAAAGATAGTATTATTGGCGGGCCAATGTGTCTCAGTGAATAATAACCAAGGTAATTTGAGATACAATAACATTTTTATTAATGGAAATATTTTTTGTAAAAAAGGTTAATATCACCCAAAAAAGGTAATTTGTACAAAAATGGCGAACAATACAACCCCTGACATGTGCAAGCCCTCCTAACTTTCCACAACAAATACAATGTAAAAACCACTGACATGGCCATGCCGTAATAACTTTACTGAAAATGTAAAACATAAAAAAACATTACATGTGCAAAACCTCTCACTGCAAATTTGTGTACGTTCTGGTTCCATAATCAGAGCCAAACAAAGTTTGGCTCGCCATTTCCAGACTTGCAGAACTATCATCCGATAGTTGTGTAACGAATCCTCCCTGTCGTGGATTCTCAACATTAAAAATTTGGTATAAACCATGCATAATGGTTGGGACTTTAGGGATACTGTCTTGAGATCGGTAGATGTCAAGAAGCCCATAGAGAACAGACATGAAAGATGCCTCACGATCTGGTGCCATCTCCCTTAAGCTTGAAGTAACCTGTGCACCAGCATGATCATATCTGTCTTGGCCGGCCTGCCTCAACAAGCCAGGAGTCTCCTGAACCAAATGAGGAGTAGTGTTCCGACCGGCATTTGTTCGTGAACCTCGTCTGGCAACGGTTGTCGTTGTGGGTGTGGGAGACCGCACGGACAATGAGGTTGTGCGATTTGAAGTTGCGCCGGAATTGTCACTGCATGTGGGACTAATCAATTCTTGTGTCATACAATCTTGCGTCGATATTTCTGAGGACGAAAGGCTTACATTCTGGCTTGCATGGGCCTTGTCTTGTGCTGCATTCATGGCTACATCTTCTTGTGCGGAAGGAGGAGGAGGAGGAGGAGGATTAGGAGGAGGAATGTTCCCATGGCTTCTGTATTAAAAAATCAAAAAAAAATCGTTACATTGGGTTCACAGTAACTTAATTTTTTTAATAATGTGATGGGGGAAGCATGGCGCATGCATAATGGACTGGAGGTAATTGCTGTGTTCTGGAACCTTGTCATCATGCAATTTTGAAATCACTAGTAGAAGGGAACTGCCATCAAAGGGTACACTTGCAAGCTTTTGCATTGCTCCGCATAACTATGTTATGATAACATTGTCAAAATAAATACATACGGGCGCAGACTACGACCACTGAGAGTAAACTGTAACTCCCGATAGAATGGGCATTTTTTTTTGGCAGGGGCTGAGCCGCTTTTTTCACTTTTGGACAGGAACTTTTGAAAAGCATCTCGAACGGATTTCCATCTGTTCTTTATGTCTGTCTCGATCAGCCTCTGGAAAAAGAGGGTATAGTTGACGACAGATAGAGTACTAGGACTGTGCCTTCAAGATTCTATCGCTGTAGGAATCACACCCCTGGTCCCATATTTCAGGACGGGCTTCAATCTGAAAGGAAAAGACAAAGATGCTTACAAAATTTCTTTATACTACATTGCTTTGACGGTTGTTGGGAAAAAATAACTCCTCTGTGGCCCATTCTCTCTGTGGCCCATTCTCTCTGTGGCCCATTCTCTCTGTGGCCCATTCTCTCTGTGGCCCATTCTCTCTGTGGCCCATTCTCTCTGTGGCCCATTCTCTCTGTGGCCCATTCTCTCTGTGGCCCATTCTCTCTGTGCCCCATTCTCTCTGTGCCCCATTCTCTCTGTGGCCCATTCTCTCTGTGGCCCATTCTCTCTGTGGCCCATTCTCTCTGTGCCCCATTCTCTCTGTCCTCCAAATGACACGCACACAAAAGGGGCAAGCTGCACATGCAGGCCGGCTGTGGGGACTTACCAACAGCAGGAGACGGGGCACAGAGATATCCATACGGCGATACCACGACATCTTGCCTGTGTGTGTTGTGTTCCTGCTTCCTGTTTCGGTACCTCCCACTTCTCCTGCAGTAGCCGCGGCTGGGCGTTTAGCAACGGTTTAGAGGCGGCTGTGCACAGCCCCATTGATTAAGCTGCTGAAGTTTTCTGCTAACAAATCACTCACAAAACGAGCGGGGAACCGCTCGTCCGGGAGTAAATCCGCTCATACAAAACGATATTGTGTGCACAGCGTTTTCAACATTACATAGGGTTTAATGTTAATCCTCACGCCGCTTACGATTTATATAAATTAACATAAAACGTTGCCGGAAACGACGGCGGATCTCGCTGCTAAACCGATGTTAAACCTGTATGTGTGAACTTACCCTTAGAGTTGGAGATTTCCTTGCAGTTTGTAGAGGAAGAGGAGGCAGATCTTTATTAGCTGGCAGACGAAGAAGATCATCCCTGAATGACACAAAAAAAAGGTAAAAATTAGTTAACCCCTTCACCCTCAGCCTGGTTTTAACTTCATGACCAGACAGATGTTTTTAATTCGGACCAGTGTCCCGAAACGCAGCATCTGTAGTTTGGGGATCCGATTTGGCACAAATCCTAAAGGTACCATTACACGCTTCAATGTTGAAACGACATCACTAACGAACGATCTCGGGGGGAAGGGGGGGGGAGGGAACGCTGTCGTTAGGACATAGCTTAGAGATCGTTGGGGAGAGGTCACACGCCTAGATATCGTGCACGACGCACCAACAATCCAGTGAGTAAGTATCATTCGCACAACTCAGCAAACGATACTTGTTCACTGATGTGAATGGGCGAAGTTGTGAAAGACATCGTTATTGCGGTGTCACGCAGAACGATGCAGCAGGTTGGCTGATCGTGGAATGTGTGATTTGAGAACATGTTCTCAAATCTGCGATCAACGATCCAACGATTTATTGTAATCGTATCGCAGTGTTGCACACAACGACATACTAACGATGTCGCTTGAACGACTCCAAACCCGTGACGTTTGAGCGATATTGTTCACGATATCTTACAGTGTAACTAGGCCTTTAGTCATATTAAAAGGCTTGTTAAAGAGTCAATTATGACTCTTAGGGTACCGTTACACGTCGCAATATAGTTTCGATATCGTATACAATTTCACGGGAGCGCGCATGTTTTTGCCACTTGTCTAAGATCGCATAGTAGATATTACATGTAGCAATCATCTCTAACCTGCGACGATCCGGCATCCCGGAAGTCGACGCCCAAACCGGAAGCCGATTTTTCAGATCGTAGTTGCGCCGTCACACAGCACAACCACATAAGCAATGTGGGCGTACTTTTCACCCACCTTAGGACATAGGCGTATCTGAGTTAACTTAACCGCCCCCAGAACACTCAGATTGGATGGCGAAAGAGCGTTACCATTAATCAGCCATCTCAGACAACATGGTGGCGACATGGATGCTATTGTCCATTATATCATCTGGAAACTGATGTCATATGTGATGAGTGTCAGCGCCAGCAACACACTGCGGAGATACAGAAGTCAATGAATGAAGTGGCGTACGCACAGATAATCTAATATGGCTCCTTTGCCAGGGTCATCCAATCAGCATAGATGGGGCGCGGAAAACACAACCCACAGGCACGCCTACGGGCTTGCTTGTGCAACCTGTGAAATCACAAACAAGATCGTAGTTGCGCTGCCACACGGCACGATCATGGCAGATCGCGTATGCAATATTGTACGGTTGAAGGGCTTGCACAATCTTCTTGTGATATCGTAGCTGCGATTTTTTTTTCAGTCGCATTGCCCCGTTACACCACACAACGCACCAACGATATCAACTGCAACGACCACACCACGTGACTGTTGATTTTGCATTGCGATATCGCGACGTGTAACGGTACCCTCAGGATTGCTACCTATATTACCGTATATACTCGATTATAAGCCGAGTTTTTCAGCCCAAAAATTGGGCTGAAAAGTACCCCCCTCGGCTTATACGCGAGTCAATACGGCAGCCCCAGTAATCCAGGGCCCCCCAGCCTTGCTCCGGTAACCTGTAAAGTAAAATATACTTATCACTGTCCTGCTGCCGTCCGCGCCTGCATCTGCCGACATGCGATCCTCCATCTTCATGCGTCTTCTTCCGGTTTTCTCTGTTTGTCGCAGGCAATGACGTCATTGCCGGCGCCGAACACAGGAAGTCGGAAGAAGACGCATGAAGATGGAGGATCGCATGTCGGCAGATGCGGGCGCGGACGGCAGCGGGACAGTGATAAGTATATTTTACAGGTTACCGGAGCAAGGCTGGGGGGGCCCTGGATTACTGGGGCTGCTATATACTACCACTGGGGCTGCTATATACTACCACTGGGGCTGCTGGGGCTGCTATATACTACCACTGGGGCTGCTGGGGCTGCTATATACTACCACTGGGGCTGCTGGGGGGGGCCTGTATACCACCACTGGGGGGGGCCTGTATACCACCACTGGGGGGGGCCTGTATACCACCACTGGGGGGGGCCTGTATACCACCACTGGGGGGGGCCTGTATACCACCACTGGGGGGGGCCTGTATACCACCACTGGGGGGGGCCTGTATACCACTGGGGTCCACCCTCGGCTTATACACGAGTATATACGGTAGGTGGAAATAGAGTTTGTCTACTTCCTCACAGAAGTGACAATTTGCACTACATGTGGTAATCAATCTAAAATGCTTCAATATATTCCAGTGATTCTGAAACAATTTTTTCGTAACAGGTAATTTGTTTTTGGTAAAGTTTCGTTGATATGATTTGTGTTTATATACTGTATGTAAATATTGAACATTTTACAAACTTTTTTTTCACATTTTGCAATTTTCACACCCTTAAACCAGATATCATACCTCACAAAATAGCCAGTAAAGCATATTTCACACGTCTACATCACATCCGTACCATTTTTTTAACCTCATCTTT
This sequence comes from Allobates femoralis, assembly GCA_033576535.1. Taxonomy (NCBI): domain Eukaryota; kingdom Metazoa; phylum Chordata; class Amphibia; order Anura; family Aromobatidae; genus Allobates; species Allobates femoralis. The sequence goes on from JARQOC010000002.1 coordinate 398,073,549, forward strand.
TTTTAATGTTTGAAGGGTTAAAGATTTATCAGCAACTTTTCATTTTTCCAACAAAATGTACAAAAAAAATAAAAATAATTTAAGGATCATTTTACATTCATTTTTATATAATGGTGTCACTTGTGTATTTTCTCTCAAAGTGCTCAAAACAACATTCAAGACGTTTATTAACCCACACAAAAATAGTTTTAGCTCCAAACTTTCAATTTTTACCATGTAAATAGTTATGTCTCAAAAAAAAAAAAAAATTAGAAAAGACACCAACAATCATTTCGGCTCAGCCTTTGTCAGGGTCTCAGCTCTGCTCATCTGACCATTAAAGCCTATGAAGCATCATTCTGACACTCATTATGCTTTTACGACAGTTATTTGTGGGTCATGCTTTGTGACATCCGGCGGCATTGAAGAGCGGGGACATCAATGACTTTACTGCTCTTCAGTTGCTGAGTCGTGCAGCAACATTGATTAAAATGTAGGTGCGAATTTTTGTAGATAAAAAATCTGCACCTTCTGACAAAAACACCCCCCAAAAAGGTGTCATGCTGAAACTGTTTTTTTGGTACGTATTTGGTACATGGACGTGCAGTTTTGTCCTAAGTGTGTTGAATTTCAGGTCAGCTGCGAGAAACTGACTCCCAAGTCTCAAGAAGGGCATGTGCCCTATCTTAATCTGCGTAAAGGATAATAAAACATTTATTTGGACCTGCTAATACTTTGGGGGGACCTGGTGAGGGGCAGCATGAGTGGTTTCAAACCATAACTTGATTATACATGATTAAAGTTCCCCTGTAAGGATTCTGTTGTCCTTTTCCAGACTGACCACTATTATTCACTTCAGTAAATTGTGCCGCTATTCTACTCCTTACTACGAGAGGCTGCTTTTTTGTTCTGGCAAATCGCCCTTTACTAAGATGGATGCTGCAATATCTGTGAAAGCCATCTTGTTTCCTGTTTGGGCCTACATATTCACATGTGAGTTAATTCAGTGCTTGAGTATTGTATCTAGCTTCTGTCTAGTTTAAGTCTCCATCTCCTGAGAACTGTCTAAAGGCCACTTCACACACACAGATATCGGAGTCCAATATCTGAACAGATCTCTGGTTGCAGTGAAATCATGGATACATTGTTCCATTTTGTGGCTGTGTACAACATGGAGCAATGTATCCATGATTTCACTGCAACCAGAGATCTGTTCAGATATTGGACTCCGATATCTGTGTGTGTAAGTGGCCTTAACTTAGATGGTTCCCACCCATCTCTGGATTGTTTCTCTGGACGTCTGCTCCTGCATCCAAGGACTGCTACCACTTCCTGCTGTCTCCTGCTCATGCCTCTCCAGCCTTCAGATTCCAGTTGTTTCTACCATTATCATAACACCACCTCTGTTTTAACTGGAGCAGTTCTTGTGCTCCTGACATAGAGAACTGTCAGAACTGGCGTAATAGCCTCATCCAACGGCTACAGGAAATATGCCACCTCTCGCTCCTGACGTATGGAAGTGTTTGGAACTAGTGAATGACCTGTCAGTACGGAGAGATTGCGTATCTCCTGAATGAGGCTATTACGCTAGTTCTGAGTTCTCTACGTCAGGGGCATAAGAACCGCTCCAGCAAAAGCCGAGGGGGTACTTTATTCATCACTTATAAAAAGTTTTGGTTTGAAACCACGCGTGCTGCCTCCCACCAGGTTCCCACACAGTAAAGCCATACCCACATCCATTTTTATTATCCTTTTCACAGAATAAGATAGGGCACAAGCCCTTCTTGTGAGGCTAGTGTCAGTTTCTTGCGGCCACAGCTGATTTGAAATCACTCAAATTAGCCCTGCTGTCTGAGGGCTGGAAAAGGAGAATTTTGTGTACTCACCGTAAATTCCTTTTCTCTTAGCCTCTAATTGGGGGACACAGGACCGTGGGTGTTATGCTGCTGTCCACTAGGAGGCGACACTAAGCAGAATCTGCAAAAGAGTTAAGTGGCTCCTCCTCTACAGCATATACAGCCTAGAGCAGGAAGAGCTTCTCCAGTTTTGTGCTAAAGCAGTAGGAGAATTAACAGAAGAAAGACAAGAATCACAGTAAAATAAGGCCTGTTAAGTAAACAGGCAGTCACATAATAACAGTAAGGTAAAACGTGTAACCGAACAGGCAACTACGTAATAACAGTATAAGCAGACCTGTAAAATAAACAGGCAACTATATAACCTCTCAGGAGTAAGATGAGAACCTAGTTACGGCCCGAAACGGGCAACAGGGTGGGTGCTGTGTCCCCCAATTAGAGGCTAAGAGAAAAGGAATTTACGGTGAGTACACAAAATTCTCCTTTTCTCCTTCGCCTCATTGGGGGACACAGGACCGTGGGACGTCCTAAAGCAGTCCCTGGGTGGGAACAGCAATGGAAAATCACTAATGATAAAAATAACGATGCACCTACAGGTGTGGGCTACTGCCACCTGGAGGGTACAGTTTCCCAGACTTGCATTTGCAGAGGACTGAGTGAAAACCTAAAGCGTCTGGCAAGCATGAGCATGCTGGCCGCGTGGATGCCTTACACACTTGTTGTGGTAATTCCTGGTGCCTAATAGCTCAGTAGCCCAGGAGACCCCAGCAGTCATAGTAGAATGTGCTGTGCCTGCAGCCGGAAGGATACAGCACCATGGATGAATGGTGCCACCTAAAAATTAATAATATAAACGATATTAATTTATGTTTCACTTTTTTTTTTTTTTTTTTAACAATGCAACAAGCATGGATGGTGGATTTAAGCCATTTGATCAAGTATTTGTAGAACCTGGCCTGCCTGCTGTGTTTATCCTTCTGGAAGAAGGAAAAGAGATTGCTAAAGGGAACTTGTCCTGGGCGCGTATATGCGTAGGGTTCTGACCAAGGTCTAGTAATGTAGCGTAATTCTGACCGGATGAAACTGGCGCTGGACTTAGGCCGTCAGAATATATATTCAGGTAGGCGGACAACAAAGGACACCATCATCTTGAGGAAAAAAACCAACCGGACATAGGACAACATTGTCTGGGAGACCAGAAAAAACAAAAAAAGGTGGTTTACCTGAAAACGCTATAAATTTAAAGACTCTGCGGAGAGAGGCAATTGCCATCCAGAAAAAAACAACTCCCTGTGTGAGAAAACAAAGGGATTTGTCCCCCACGGCTTAAAATGTGGGTAGCGTAAAACCTGCAAGGACGAGGGTCAGGACCCCTGGGTCTAGTAGACTGAAAGGGAGGAACAAGTCAGCAGACTCCTTGAAGAAAAGATGAAAATTGAGGTCTGGTAACAAGGCGATGCCGATAGGGGTATGAAAAAGGTTGAAACTTGTCCTTTGAGAGGACCTAAGGAACAGGCGCAAGTGCAGATCCGATTGCGTGGGACTGGGAATCCTTGGGAGGAAACCGTGCTGAGGTGATAAAAAGCACAAGAAGAAAGGAAAGAGAATGATTTCCCATGTTGATGGAATATCTCTTCAGAAAAAACTGTGTCCGCGCTCTGATTGAGGTTGTGACAACATTATGTGAACACCCAGGTGTCCAGGGTCACGTTGTCAAATTCAGAGCCGATGGATTATGATGGTAAGACGGTCTTCCGAGAGTGGATCTGGACGATCAAGTAGGTGGCATAGCACGTCAGCTATGAAGTGACCGAGATCGGCATACCAAGCGCGCTTGGGCTAGTGTGTGTGGTCACAAGGATGATTTGTCGACAGTCCAGTTTGATTATCTTCACTACCTTAGGATAGTGGTAGTCTGGGAAAAAAAGGAGTGGAGTTGGAATTTGGTCCAGTCTAAGATTAGACCTTCCGCCGTCTATGACTGTGGGTCGTGGGACCTGGCTATGAAGCTAGGAACCTTGGTAATGAGGTGTGACTCCACTACGGATGTTCCCGGAGTTCTCTAACGATGCCAGAGTTCTTTGAAGACACCTAGATGTAGGAACCCTATTCTGAGGTAAGCCCTTGGCAACGGAGGAACTGTTTGGTGTAATCATCTACGAGCGTAGAATAGTAGCCGGTAATACTGAGTTTGTGAATCCCGCCTAGTGAAGAATGTGGTAAACGTCCTTCATTGCCTGAGAACTTCGGGATTCGCTCTAGGGAATCGACATATGCCACAGCCATGGCATCGTCAGACTGCCTTCTGAAATTGCGGTACGCCAGAAGAAGGGGTAAAATCTTCAGTGTTGGGAATCTCGCCCAAATCTCCCAAAGGACGATGAGTATCGTTGATTCCGATCAGGATCAATTGTTCAGAGTGTTGAGATGTAGGTACATCGCGCCTTACTCTGTCCGAGTCACGTCCGTGAACAGTACCCTTCAACTTGGTGGAAGAAGATACTTCCCCTGCGTACTAGTGAGTGGCTGAGCCACCACAGAAGATACCATATTGCTGGTACTGGAAGATGACAACTCTTGATACGAGATCGTACCATCTCATCTCATGACGTGAGCATGGATAACTGGGGGGCCTGAGGAGCAGCTGTGTCAAGGAATAACTACCAGTGCTGCCACCGTCCTGCCTCTGACCGTCATGTCAGCTCTGACAGGCTGAGGTGACCGTTGAAGGAGAGTGCGGACTTCCAGTTGAAGTGCCTATGCCTAGTCTCGGAAAAGTCTGACTAGTGTTTTGAATATATTGAACTGCGTTTCGAAAATACTAAAGACTGCAGTGAAAACTGGCGTAGACTTGTGGAGGGTGACCACCCAACCAAGTCCTAATAAAGTGTTCACCGTAATAGAGACGCTGCGTTCTCAATCCCTGAAGGTCGTGTATTGAGGAGTAAACTTCCAGGTATGGAAGAGTGACCTCGTCCCTGGATGCAGGAAAAACCCAGACAACTGCCATAACCTCTGTGACCACTTAGGGAACTGTAACAAGTGTGCACGGGAACGCCACACTTAGGAATGACCTTATCATATTTACAATTTGCAAAGTGGCTGCAAGTGGAACATGCAGGTAGTCATCCTGTATATCTAAGGATACAAGGTATTCTCCTTGTTCCATGAAACCTTATTATGTAGCGGAGAGAATCTGTGCGGAAAAATCTGTCCCAGGTATGTTTGTCTAGCTGTGTCAGTCTAGCACGGGACGTACTGCACGTTCTTGTTTATGGGCTACAAGATATTTGGGATAGAGCCTTTAAAACCCTGCTGTGTGTGTGGCACAGGCATAGAACCTTTAAACACGCTCTGCGTGTAGCACAGGCATAACGACTCCCTGAATTGAGGGTTGTCTGTGATCGCTACATGTGCGTTGATCGAGTTTGGGTTGATCTAGACCAGGGGTCTCAAACTCAGCTGGGTTGGTGGGCCGCACATAGAAAAACATTTATAGCGGGGGGCCGCATCTCTTGTTGGACTAAGTGATATTTTTAGTAATACCAGAATTTCTTGCTCAATGTAGTAAAGTACAAGTCCTGATCCCTTTCTTGTAGTAATGTCTCCATCCTGTAGTAATGTCCTTTTCTACTGATGTCCCCCATCCTGATCCCTTTTTCTTAGTGATGATCCCTATCCTGATCCCTTTTTCTAGTGATGTCCACCATCCTGATCCCTTTTTCTAGTGATGTCCCCCATCGATCATGGTCCCCTTTTGTAGTGATGTCCCCACACTGATCTCCTTTTGTAGTGATGACCCCCTTCCTGATCTCCTTTTCTAGTGATGTCCCCCTTCCTGATCTCCTTTAGTAGTGATGTCCCCCATCTTGATCCCCTTTAGTGATGATGTCCCATCCCGATCCCCTTTTATAGTGATGTCCCCCATCCTGATCTACTTTTATAGTGGTGTCCCCCATCCTGATCCCCTTTTATAGTGATGCCCCCCATCCTGATCTACTTTTATAGTGATGTCCCCCCATCCTGTTTTACCTTCTTACACACTCAAATACACACTCTATCACACTCACACACAAACCCACACACAAACCCCCACACACACACATACTCTCAAACACACTCTCACACATCCTCATACACACTCTTACACGCACACTCATACACACACTGAAACTCGCACACACTTTCTTATACACACATCCTCACTCACACACTCAGTCTCACACACACACCTTCTCACACTTTTCTCACTTTAATGATGCATCGTTCCAGTGCAGGGGGCCGCCGCGGTCTCCACTGTACTGACTTCCGGCCTCTGCTGTGCTAAGACTTCCTCCAGCCGCCGCCCAGACAAGCTCTGCTGCTCATCAAGATCAATGCAATCTACAAGCCAGAGGCCTGCAGGTGACGTCATATTCTGCCGTCAGCTGCGGGCCTCTCATTGACTGGCAGCTTGCATTGATCTTGCTGAGTGCCAGAGCTTGTTAGTGCTGCGGACAGAAGTCATCACACAGCGGGGACTGCAGCGGCCCCCTGCACTGGGGCAATGCATCATTAAGTTGTCCAAGGTGCCGCGGGCTGCATAGTGAAGCCCCAGGGGCCGCATGCGGCCCTCGGGCCGCGAGTTTGAGACCCCTGATCTAGACGATGATCCGTTAAATGAATTCCCAAGAGGTTGCAATTTGGATTGTTGACTGCGAGTGAGGCACCGTCTGGTGCTGCGATTGGCATCCTCAAGGTATGGTAGCGGACTCCGATGCTCACTGTTGTGTTCTGTTCAGCAGAACTGTGACCCTAGGGAAAAATCTGTTGTCAGATAGGGTACCGTACGAGCCTTGCCATGGAGTCCAAATCCAACAAAACTCCCTTATGGTAAGTGGGACGCTGAGGGTCCCATGGGTACGATCTTGCGTCCTGCGAGACACAGTTGAATGTTCGAATTATCGACATTTAGCTTCCTTTGAGATGGGACGTTGATTTGGAGATGCATAAAGGTCCGAGTCTGGGGTTGGATTGCGAAAACCATCAGACGTCGGAGCCATCATCCTGCTGCATGCTAGTTTCCCATAAGCTGTGACATAGTCACAGACGTAAAAACTGTCTACCTAGATGTAGCATTATGTGCTCTGATAGGTACTGGCATCATTGGCTGACACGATGCAAGGAAAGCCAGGCTGTGCCTATTAGTGTGTCACCCGCACTAGGCAGAGGAACTCTGCTCGCTGGATGTGAACATAGGCGAAGCCGTGTCATCGTAACGACACAAAATAAACACATTACATCCATAGGGCATTGAGTGGATCACTTCTCCCCTGTGCGTACTGAGAACAGTCTGACGCCTAATTTCTTCACTGAGATTATGTGTAGCTGCTGACAAAAAGGTTTACAGCAGCACAGAGCATGTCAGGGGAGATCTTGTAGGGCACGGTACACTCATTGTGATGTTGGTGATGACAGCACTGTGCTGCAGCAGTTGATGAAGTTGAAATATTCACAAAAACTGTATTCACAGCAGCACAGAGTATTTCAGGGCAGAACACGTCGGTCAGCCCACTTGCTGTACTGGCCCTCGTAAATGCCTATGTAGCATGTCACACATGGCATAGCCTGTGACCCGTGGCATAGCCTGTCACACGTGGCATAGTCTGCACATGGTGTACAGGGGGAGAGGAGGCTGCAGCAGGGACTCATATCCCTGCTGACAGCCCTGCATCTGCCCCCCCCTCAGCCTGTCACTCATGGTGTGCAGGGGGCAGAGAGCTGCAGCAGGGAGACAAACCCTGCTGGTCTGCTATATGCCCCCATAACCTGTATGCCCTCATAGCCATTACACACTGTATATGGCCGCTGTGCCTAACAGTGTGCTGTGCCCACAGCCTGTCACTCATGGTGTGCAGGGGGCAGAGAGCTGCAGCAGGGAGACAATCCCTGCTGGTCTGATATATGCCCCCATAGCCATAACACACTGTATATGGCCGCCGTGCCTAACAGTGTGCTGTGCCCACATCCTAATGGCGCCCAGAGCGTTTTTGGCGCCGCCGGGAGGAACAAGGAGGGGGCGGGAACCTGAATGGGCGCGCATAACAAGTGCCCAAAGGAACTTCCCGCCCCTCTCCGTGATGCGGCGCCGCGTCATTTGACGCGATCCTGAGGGCGGGCGGTGGGCGGGGATAGGCGGTCCCTTCCACGCTAGGCCTGAAGCCGGGGCCTAGCGTGATTTGCGGCCCCGCAATGGCGGGGGGAGTCGGCGCGGAGGTCCGGGATGGATCCAGAACCGCCGGTCTGGCAGCGAGGGGGGCCATGACGGGTCCCTGCCACCCCAGGTACCTTGCTGCCTGCTCTTGCAGGGCAGCGTAGGGGAAGCTGAGTACCTCTTCTCCCTGCCTTGGGCTGTGGAAGCTGTGCAGGGAGAAGGGGGGACAGGTAGACACCTCTGGCCCTGCAGGGCTGAGTGGGGCTGTACCCGGACCCCACCAGGATCCTGGGGTAGATAAGTGCAGCTGCGCTGCTGGTACCTATGGTGCCTTAGCCTAATAGCCCACAGGGTGATTAGGGGGACTGCTGTGATTAGGGGGGACTGCTCCAGAATCCCAGCCCAGAGTGCAGCATGTGCTGCTGGTACCTGTGGTGCCCAGCCTAATGACCCATAGGGAGATTAGGGGGTCGTCTCTGAGCCTGTGCTTCTGCAGGCATCCATCCAGAGTCCCAGCCCAGAATGCAGCATGTGCTGCTGATACCTGTGGTGCCTCAGCCTAAGCACCCAGAGGGTGATTAGGGGGACGTCATCTGGCAGAAAGTCCAGCTCTGGCTTCAACTCAGGACCCCGAGGGAGTGAGGAAGGTGGATGTTATGCTGGGCTGTCTCAACTTTAACCCAGCAACCCAACAGTGGGAGGCCGAGAAAGGAGTACGGCATATGTATGGATTTCTCAACCTCAACCCAGCGCCCCAACAGTGGGTGGCCGAGGAGGGAGCATGCCGGGGGCCACGCCGGACCCACTTTTCTTCATTGGAAGAAAAAATAGATGTAGGTGTGCCTCCTTCGACACTAAGCAAAAACTGGAGAAGCTCTTCCTGCTCTAGGCTGTATATGCTGTAGAGGAGGAGCCACTTAACTCTTTTGCAGATTCTGCTTAGTGTCGCCTCCTAGTGGACAGCAGCATAACACCCACGGTCCTGTGTCCCCCAATGAGGCGAAGGAGAAATACACAGGAATAATTGACATGCTGCGTATTATCCCTGCACATATATGCATGACAAAAATCCGTATCATAGGCACAACATTTCCGAAAGCCCATAAACTTTGCTGGGAATTTGCTGTGCTGCGGATTTGACACATTCACAGCAAACACACTGCAAATACGCAGCGTGAATCAACAGAGGAAGAGAGGAGGCCACCACTAATAATAACAAATTAGAATAGGGATGTATATCAAGCCAAATTTGATAGAAGAGTGAAAGAAGTATGCAAAAACAAGTGATACAACCTAAATGGTAATAAAAAATGTATCTAACACTCAAATACAGAAAAAAGACTAAGATCACGCACAATTAAAAACATTTAAAAGGCAAAAGTAGCCAAATGGACCTTTCCCAAAAAGCCATCTACTTCACAGCTGCGGATTCTGCACATTGTGCCAATGGAGCAGGGTACCGCTGTGTACAATGGGGGTGGGTGGTGACAGTAGGGGCTGGGGAGGGCCTGTAGCAGTCTGGGGGTGGCTGGCCATACTGTAGACTGTGAGAGTCTGGGTGTAACGTCCAGTTCTGTATTTCCATGAAGGCTCAAACAAACATGTTCTCTGGCAGCCACAAATAGGTGATATCTGGGTGACAATGTAGTTTACATCTTGTCAACATTTTGCAAACAGTCAAGATTTTGCAGCCTGGATACACATTGGGCTTTTTGGAAAATTTCTGACAACCCCTTTAATATCAGTTTCACCTTGCTGGCAGCTCCAAACCTGCTTCTGTGTTGTAGCCTGATTTATTGCCATGCCCAGTTCCAATAAGTAGTCACTTGATTCATCACATGACGCCAGTCATCTAGAGAAGGAAAAACGTGACTGCTGCTACTGGAGTTCTGGTGGTAGCGGTGTTGATTGTAGCCTCCGGTGTTTCGGTTCCAGCTTTCTACTTTATTTTGTATTCTTGTTTTATTTTTGTGGGATTTTACCAATCCTGTCATGGCGCTAATCTCTGGTGGGAGATGGGTTGTTAATTAGGGATACTCAGAAGTCAGGGCTAATTTGGCGGTCCACCATCAGATGTACCGCTGGGATAAGGGACAGCTAGGGCCTTCCCAGTCTGAGAGTCAGTCTAGGAGATATGGTCCCCCAGTTAGTCTTTCTTCACCTGTGACAACTGCAAAGCGTACGCACCAGTGTCCACAACGACTTAACCTTAGTTTGGGTGGCAGCCACTGCAGTTTTAGCTAATCATAAAATTGCCAAACCCCCATCAATCTTCTATTAAGAAGAGCTGTCAATACTCTTTCAAAAGAATCTGTCACCCTCCTGGTGGTTGGCAAACTGAATGAAGCGTGTCTTCTGCATTCAAGGAAGAGGTCCCCCATGTTTCTAGCCCCCCTGTAAGTTGTTAATAAGACTTTATGAAGTGTACAGAGAAGGAGTCCGGAGGGCCTTTCTCAGTAATGAGTCATCACTGTTGCTGGTGTCCTTCCCGCCTCCAGCCCTCTCTTGTTCAGCCTCCTGTATGTATCATCGCTGAGGCCTGGAGACGGGGAGGACACCAGCAACAGTGATGACTCATTACTGAGAAAGGCCCTCCGGACTAGTTATCTGTACACTTCATAAAGTCTTATTAACAACTTACAGGGGGGCTAGAAACATGGGGGACCCCGTCGCTGAATGCAGCAGACATGCTGCGTTCAGTGCTGCATTCAGTTAGCATAGCACCGGGAAGGGGGGGGGGGGGGGGGGGGGAGGTGTGACAGGTCCTCTTTAATATGCTTATTGGGATATGTGGAGGAGATTGGGATAGAGAACACTTTAAAAAAAAATAGCAATATCCAGACTACTTTACGTAGCCAGGAAGCTATTGCCGGTATTGGATTAGAAAGGAGCCGCCATCTAGAAGGGAGAAAATTAAAATGTACTAGAAATTGTGGTCTCTTTGGTCGAATTATGGGTAAAGGGGTAAGAAAATACACCCTGATGAAGTGGCGTGTTTGCCATGAAACGCATCGCCTTAAATAAACAGTGTGTGATTAACTCTGTTTATCTTTGTGGTCAGCACGGCGTGACACTTTTGTGCTTTTACTGTAGTTGTGACACTCACAACTACATCAGGTGAGTTTAACCATTTGGGGTCTGTGTGGGACCTGTATATTAGAGGTACTACTCTATGTGCGCTTCTTTTCTCCCTTAATTTATACTGATCTCGGGGAGCATATGCTGTCTCAGGGGAAGGGTTGTGGGAGGGGTAGGTTTAAAGGGACACTGTCAGGTAATTTTTCAGTATCATACTAATATTACCCTTGAATAGTGCCTGGGTAGACCTTTTAAAAACATGTAAAATCATTACTCTATCCTTTGTGGTTTCCATGTGATCACAAATTGCCAGACCCTGCAGAGAGCTGCAGCATTAGTCCTGTCCCATTATAAGCAGAGACGATTAGTCCTGGCTGTGTTAAACTGTCATGTAATTATGAACTCCCTCTCCGCAGCTCTCTCCTCCCTCTGCTCTCTGGGCACAGTGGTTTCACTTTAGGAGATCTATTTTCTGTTGAGTACACAGGGAGAGAGCAATTGCATGTCTGCCTTATCTTATCTAGACTCCATTTGCTTCTTTAAGCAGGCATCCCTACTGTGACAGTTTGTGTTGTATATGACCTCTTTTCTGTCTGCAGACAGAGCAGAGAGAATACAGCCCCCCCCCACTGATCTCCTGTGCTGTGATGTGACATGCATATTTATGTATGGGGAGTGGACAGCAGAGAATTAAGTGGATCACTCAGTGATTGACAGATGGAATGATTCTCTTTATTTGAAGTATACAGAAGATAGGATAATTGGTTTCTTATGTTTTGGGGAGATCTCCGGTCTTATTTATTAATTTTCATTTATTTTTAATTATCTTAATTACTATTTCACAGTTTGTTCCTTTTCTTTTTTTCCCCCCATGTTGAAATCTGTGGAGAATGATAATACTTTGGATTTTGTACAATGTTCATTTGCTTATTGATTAATGTACGCTTTTCAAATAAATTGTACAACTGTCCATTAAGCTTAATTTTGTTTTTGTAATTTCAATAAAAAAATTAATTGAATCAGAAGATAGGAGGAGAATAATAAAAGAAATATATCAATAGAGAGCTTAGATTAAGGAATTAGAAAATTATAGCAGTTACATATGGATTTTTGACCAGACAGTTTTAGTTTAAAAGGGTAAGGCATAACGATGTGCCAGCGACCCGACCAACGATCAGGATCGCTGGCACATCGCTGTGTGGTCGCTAGTGAGCTGTCAGACAGGCAGATCTCACCAGCGACCCATGTAACAACTCGACATTGTGGAAAAGAATATAAACTATTCTTTTCCATGATGTCAAGGTCCCATTACTGTATTCAGTGGGAGAACGCTGGCAACCAGGGTACACATCGGGTTACTAAGCACAGCACGTTGTGCTTAGTAACCCGTGTATCCTGGTTGTCAGCGCGCTGTGCTTAGTAACCCGATGTGTACCCTGGTTATCAGGGAACACATCAGGTTAGAAAGGTGTCACACATGCCGATGTCTGCTGCTCAGCGGCAGACCAACAACCAAAAAATGGTCCTGGCCATTCCGCAGCGATCTAATCGCTGGGGCATGTTACACGCAGCGACGTTGCTGCAAGGTCGCTGCAACATCACAAAACCTGTGACGTTGCAGCGATAAAGTTAGTGATATCGCTGCGTGTAACGGGGACTTAAGTTGTATAAAATGTTTCATAATGGAAGTGTAAAAACTGCTGTAATTGATGTTTCTGCCAATGAAAATCTGTTATAAAAAAAAAAAAAAAGCAATAGATACAGGAAAACATACATACAAACATGTACAACGCACAAACATACATCTTACCAGGCACAGAACATCGAAAGTAAAAGGCTGGGAATGCCTTCTCAAATTTATAGATTGGCTTCTCTTTGCCCAGGAGCCTCTCACTTCTCCTAGGCAGTGGCCTTGTAGAAGAAAGATCATGGCAGAATGACACACACACACACACACACAAAAGAAATAAAAAAATTAGTTAATATAGTTTAATAGGCATCATTCCTGAAATCCCTTTAACATGTTAGAAGGTGTAAATGTGCAGCAGTATTTCATCTTGTCAACAAAAGGCATGATTTTTAGAACGGAGCACTCCACTTTTGAAGTGGCTTTGAGGGGCCTTCAGAGAAGCAACAAACAAGAGCACATTTGCAAACCGCACCCTTCAAAGTATTCAGACCCCTTTAAATTTTTCAGTCTTGTTTCATTGCAGTCATTTGGTAAATTCAAAAAAAGTTCATTTTTTTTTCCTCATTAATGTACACACTGCACCGCATCTTGACTGAAAAAAACAGCGAGAAGAGAGAGAGAGAGAGAGAGAGAGAGAGAGAGAGAGAGAGAGAGAGAGAGAGGAGAGAGAGAGAGAGAGAGAGAGAGAGAGGAGAGAGAGAGAGAGAGAGAGAGAGAGAGAGAGAGAGAGAGAGAGAGAGAGAGAGAGAGAGAGAGAGAGAGAGAGAGAGAGAGAGAGAGGTCCCGCCCACCATCCCTAGGAGTAAGCTGTATGTGACATGGGCTCCTAAAATCTAAGCAATTTATACCTTGTAATGGGCAACCTGTAAGGCAGAACTTGGAATATACCGGCTCCATGGAAAGCAAAAGCGAGCAAGACTAAGGGTGCTTTCACACCACGATTTTTGCATTTCCGATGCTGTCCGAAAAAAATCGGACAGCATCGGACCGATTTTCGGATCCTATGGATCCCTATGGGGATCGGACCGAATCGGATGTGCACTAAATGCCATCCGATTTGGTCCGATCCGATTCTGCCCGATTTTGGCCGATTTTTTTCAGGAGAAAAAAATCGTTGCCTGCAACGATTTTTTCATCCGATTACAAAATCTGACAGTCGGATCGGACCAAATCGGATGGCATTTAGTGCACATCCGATCTGACCCGATCCCTAACATGGGGCCCTATGGAGAAAGGTCCGAGGAAACATGTATGTCTCCTCGGACCCCATTTTACTGTACTGAGCAAGCTCAGTACAGTAAAACTGCTCCTGGGAGCACAAGGGTTAAAAAGAAAAAAAAAAAAAAAAAGTTTATTCTCACCTGCCCCCGAGCCCCCGCTGTCCCCCGCCGTCTTCCGCCATCTTCCTCTAGGTTCCCGGTGGCTCCCGCAGGCTGCCGCAGGCTCCGGTGTCAGCAGAGGTGTACCTCTGCTGTACAGGACCTGCGGTGATGTCACAGTCATGTGACCGCGAGTTCACCATGGTGAACCCGCGGTCACGTGACTGTGACATCACCGCAGGTCCTGTGTACAGCAGAGGTACACCTCTGCTGACACCGGCAGCCTGCGGAAGCCACCGGGAACCTAGAGGAAGATGGCGGAAGACGGCGGGGGACAGCGGGGGCTCGGGGGCAGGTGAGAATAAACTTTTTTTTTTTTTTCTTTTTTTCAGCCTCCGGCGCCGATTTTATGCCGGAATCGGGTGCCTATTTGGCACCCGATTCCAGGCATCAGAAGGGAGCCGATGCTGTCCGATTTATATCGGACAGCATCGGCTCCCTAAAAATCGTAGTGTGAACGCACCCTAAGATCCAGCCAAGAAAGAAAAATAAAAACCAGGATAAAAGAGGAATTCAGATGATAAGGAAGATCTCCCCCACAGCACAGGCTTCAAGCAACAGACTACCAAAGCTGACCAACCCCAGAGCTGAACAGCAAGAGGTAAGACCATCTCTCTGCATCTCCAACCCCTATAGAACAAACCCTATAGAATCTCTCCAGAGAATAAGAACAATATAAAATAAGCAATATGGAAATGAATAACATTTTGGAGAATGATAATTCCAGCATTATAACTGATCCCCCTGTAGAAATCAGCACTGCAGTGACAGCAGATGGCACCACCTCACAGAGTTCACAGATCAAGAAGATAACGTATCCTAGTAACATCAGCAACACTAAAGCCAAAAGGGCAATAAAAGAATCATATATCACAGAGGAACCAGAAACTTTGTTTGCAGATTTTACTGAGAAAGAAAACAGAAAGACAAATGACATCTTCTATACTGATCAGCCAGATGCCTGGCACACAGCTGTGTGCAAATACTATAAAAACATTCTAAAAGGTGGCATCAGCAAGGGTCGACAAATCAGAGTAATCAACCCACAAGATGAGGATGTCTCACTCACCGTTAACTTATACCACTCAGGCACAATAGTCATACAGGGCAATGAGAACCTTCAGGCATTTGAGGCAAATTTCCCTCATATAAAAGTCAAGGCCCAAACATATAAAGTAGCAAAGCCAGCACGTAGGAAGAGTAATGGGCCCACACGTACTACAAAGAGGACCACCAGGGATACCCCTGCAGCCCAAAGCCCTGATAATGCACTCCCCTCACTGGAGACCCTTAGAGAATGCCTGTCTCAGCTGGAGAGGGACTTCACACTGCTTAAAGAACAGATCCAAAGGCAGACAAACGACCCCACAGCTGCAGAGGTAACCAGACTGAAGTGTGAACTGGACTCTGCCGTGCAGGGAATCAAACACGAAATATATGATTTAAAACAAGAAAATGCTAGATTGAAAGAACAAATAGCAGACCTAAAGAACCTGACACTACCCTCAACACAGGAGAGAGACCCAGGGAAGGAGATAGGTGAAGACCCAATGAGAGCCAACAGCCACATCACCACGAACTCAAACAACTGCATAAATACTGAGAGCAAGTCAGAAAATAATCAAGAAACACAGGATGAGCCAGAGCCAAGCATTAAACAACCCCCAAGTCAAAAGCAACAGCAGCAGCAGAACACAACAACACAACAGAGCAACAAGCAGAACACAAACAGAAGCTCTCACCGGAGCAGCCAACAACCACGTCCTGATATAGTCCCGATTATAGACTCTAATGGAAGATACCTCAACACAAGACGACTCTTCCCTGGAAAAAGGGTTTCTAAAATCCACTGTCCAACCATAGAACAAGCAACAGCAGTAATTAATGACCCATATTTCACCAACCGAAACCACATCATCATACATACAGGCACCAACAATCTCGAGAAACAACACCAGCAGGTAGCAGGGCAACTATACCAGCTAGCAAAGACTACACAACAAAATTTCCCCGGCAGTAAAGTTATCCTCTCGTCGCTGCTACCAAGAAATGATTCACTCAAATACATCACCCAAGACGTCAACAGAGAGCTGGCAGCCAAGATCACCACGACTCTAGACATCACCCTGGCACAACATCCCGTCATTAACACCCACCACCTGTATGATGAGAAGCATCTCAACAACCAAGGAGTCAGCGTTTTTGCCAAAGAACTTAAAGACATAGTATTCAACAGAGTCCCCAGACCAAGAAACCATGCAGACCGAAAACCGGTAGAAAGATCACCAACAACTGACAGACCTAAAATGGAATACGCTCAACAAACTGAAAACCGCAACAAGTATGTAAAACAAGCCCATGAGAGACACAAACCATGGAAAACGCCACCAGCCCCACACAGAGTGAAGCAGAGCAGAGACCTGGCAGACAAAGAACATGCTCAGCTATGTGGGCAAGGCACTCATGCGACTGGACCAATCACCTACAACAAGGTCACCAGTCAGAAATCCAAGATGTCCTATGCAGGGCAGCCCATTACAAGGTACACAGCAACACCATGTAAACCCTCATCGTTAGTAGCTGGAACATGCAGGGCCTGAACGCTTCTGCCTTCGGATGTAAGACAAACGACCCAGACTTTAATCAGAGACTGAAAAACATTGATATACAGATCCTCCTTGAAACATGGACTAAGGCAAATAATGAATCCTATGTCCCCACCGGATACAGGGAATTCTCTGTCTCCGCCCTGAAAAACAAAAACATCAAACAGGGCCGGAGCTAAGGAGGAATAGTCTGGTACAAAGAGGAGCTCCATGAACATATCAGAGCCGTAAAGAGAGGAGACAGCCACATCTGGATGAGAATAAGCCGCTCCATTCTCACCTCCCAGGCTGACATCTACCTGTGTGCAGCGTACGTGGCTCCTCCTGAGTCTCCATACTTCAACCCAGACAGCTTTGAGACCCTAAAAACTGAAGCTGCCCACTTCCAGACTCTGGGCACTGTTCTCATCTATGGAGATCTCAATGCAAGGACTGGAAGGGAAAGAGACTACCTGACCACTGATGGAAACATCCATATATTTGGAGCAGATACCGACTGTGACAACCCAGTGCACACCGACAGGAACAGCTATGACTGTACAGTCAACAAAAGCGGCAGAACACTGCTGAACCTATGCCGAAGCCTGGGACTTCGTATCCTCAATGGCCGCACCAAGGGAGACTCATTGGGAAGACATACCCTAAACTCCCATGTGGGCAGCAGTGTGATAGACTATGCCATCACAGATATGGACCCTACAAATATTGGCGCCCTCATAGTCACTCCACAAACACACCTGTCAGACCACAACCAACTGCTTCTATACATCAAATCCACAAATAAATCATCCTCACAAACCAAGCAAAAGACTGGTCTCGGACTTCCGGTTCCGGCGCCGCCATGACCAGCCGCATTTAGAAGGGCTTCGGGACTCGCCGCGGCAATCCAGCCCCATCCACGCGCCCTAAAAGCACCCGACTTCCCCCTGTCAACCGGCCGAAGACAGAGCAGCCGTGCGCCTCCCTGTAGCCGGGATGGACCGTTTTGTGAGCGGGAAAGGAGGAGATGACAGATCTCCCCCTCAGCACGAGGCAGAGGATGATGGCGTCCGGGACGCGAGCTGCGCGGAGGAAAGGGTCGCTGACACCGATCAGGAGGTACACAATTTGCCCGGGCAGTCAGCTGAGGGGATGGGGACCACTGAGAAGCGGCAACAGGGCGCCCAAGACGGCGGAAGCCAAAGGGGAGTAAGCACTCAGGATAGAGAGCATCTGCTGGGCCATATGGAAGACAGTTTACAGGATAAGGCTGACACAATGCTGGGAAAAGCAGCACAAAGAATGCATGTGAGGCACACACACAGACAGCAGCATATGCAAATTATAGATTATAAACTACTGGCCAAAGAGCTGGCCACACATATGGCCGAGGAGTTTAAATCAGTCATCACTGATATGGTGGCTGCATCCACTGCAGAGCTGAAGAGAAAAACAGAGGCTCACGACCAGAGATTAACAGAGACAGAGACCAGAATCAGCTCAGCCGAGGACAGAATACTAGAGCTGGAAAGTCAAGTAGAGGCACTACAAAAATGCTCTGAATATGCTCTATCAAAATTGGAAGATCTGGAGAACAGATCGAGACGAAGCAATCTCAAGTTGGTGGGCCTGCCTGAATCCATCCCAGCAGACCAGCTGATAGAAATCTTTGAAGTGGACCTACCTAAAGCCCTGGGTCTGCAGCACAGATGCAAAACAGAGCGCACACATAGACTCGGGCCACCCAGGGACAATGCGGCCACCACAGGAGCTACCTCAAAAAATCCTTCCTTCCCTGAAAAACATAATGACAAACCAAGACATTCCATTGCAAAATATCTAAATCACAGGGATAAAGAAGAAATTCTCAGGGCTTATAAAGCAAGAAAACTCCCTCTGTCATTACATGGCCAAAAAGTGTTAGTTTTCGCGGATTATTCACCAGAAGTCTCCCGCCGCAGAAGAGCTTTTAGTGAAGCTTGCTCCATATTGTACAGAAGAAATATACGATTCCAGCTGAATTTCCCAGCTACCCTGAGATTTAGGTCTCGAGAAGGGATACTTTTGACATTTACGGACCCAGATGATGCTATGGCCGCAATTTCAGACAACTCTCGATCACCAAGAGATGTGACACCCCCAACTGCTGCCATAGAGAAAACGCCATTACTACGAAATCCAGAGAGGGAACCAGAGCAGGAGGGTGACTCGGTGAGAGCGTACAGGCTACGTTCTAATGTCATGAACGAGAGTTTAACTTCCAGAAATGGAACTCCCAAACAGCAGCGACAAACAGGATCCCGTTGGCAAAAAAAGAAATAATTCTGAGAAACCTGCTGGACAATGTTGACAAATTAAATTCTGCTGATGCCGGCATAGGGTGAAGAGGAAAAAACCTTGCAGTCAAAGAGACACACTACAAACCCTTGGGAATAAGCAGCAATACCCTTGCCGTTGCTGACATTGACTCAGATGTTCTTATGGTCCATCGATCCCCTTCCTCATCTTCTCCGCTGAAGGGACTCGGGCAACTCCTGCCTCCGACCTGCCTTATTGTCAGGTCTTTACATCTGCGGTGGTTGTCTCCCCCCCCCCTCACTGCCACCATCCCCTGCCTCTTCCCCCCCCCCCCCCCCTTTTTTTTTTCTTTTCTCTTCTCTCTTCCCTCTCTCCCTCCCCCTCTCTCTTCCCATCTCACTTTCTACTTACAGGACTTTCGCACCAAGAGACTTGAGAGAGGGGAACGAAGAAGAAGACAGTCAAGCTAACCTCTACAGATAGGACAAGCAAGACTCGACTTATGCCAGGTTCTTCTCTGTATCAAACTGTGTGAACTATGACGACAACCATGGTTTATCTATGGGGAGGGGGACATGGGACTCGTGGACATCATTGCTGGCAACACGTCGGCGAACGACTACTTAAGAACTTACTGAGGTTGCCTTATATATGAATACACTGCTTAAATATTCTGATATGAGTTCTGAGGGATTGTGGGGGAGATGGGGATGGAATGGGGGGGGACAAAGAAGATGGTATGTGGAAGTTATGATGACTTAACTAGGGGGGGGAAAGGGAGGGGGGGAGGTTGAAAGGGGAACAATGAGAGATAATTGAGGACGCATAGAAGAACTAGTGTTTAACGTTAATAATGTGCCGGTTGCTGCGGCGAGGTAGGATGTAGATTTATGGGCTGCATTGGAGGGAAGAAGAGAAGTATTACATTAGGACAGACGAGGAGAGGAGAGGAAAACAAGTTCATGGGGAGGAAGAAAGGGTGGGAAAGGTTATCTAGCAGCATTCTCAGCAGAGCAAAATCATATCAATGTGCTACCTGGAACTCAATAGTCTCCTCTTGGCCACGGCTATGGGGAAAATTACATAGATGGCTTATGGAACAACACCTATCAGACAAACCACAAGCAGGGGGTCATGATGGTTAGGTGGGTCTCCTGGAACGTAAAGGGTATGCGCTCACCAGCAAAGCGCATGATGATTCTACGCCATCTTCAAAGGCTTCGTACAGATATTGCTTTGTTGCAGGAGACCCACCTGACGTCAGAAGATTTCTTCAGACTCAAAAAGTTATGGGTGGGGGAGATCTATGGTTCCGGGGCGGTGGAGAGGAAAGCAGGGGTACTAATCCTAATTCATAGATCTTTACCGCACAAGGTTTTGTCCACACAAATAGATGATGTAGGTAGGATGATCCAAATGAGTATTCAAATTCAGAAAGACGTCTTTTCTGTGTATAACATCTATGCCCCAAATACGAATCAAAAAACGTTCTGCCGGGAGTTACAGGCCAGACTCTTGACAGACAATGGCCACAACAGAATAGTAGGGGGCGACTTTAATATGGTACTAAACACGGAGGAGGATAGGAGACACTCTGCGCCCCAGGGACGTGAATCCCAGTCATCTACGAAAACGCAAGCCGACGACTTTCTGGACACTCTCTTCGCGGATGTACATATGACAGACGCATGGAGATTATTACACCCTCTTGACAGAGAATTTACCCATTTTTCCCACCCCCATGATGGGTCCTGGTCTAGAATAGACATGTTCTTCACCTCTCTTAATATACTGCAGAGAACGACTGATGTCAAAATTGAGGACATGGTGATATCTGACCATAGCCCATTGGTGTTGGACTATAAAGACACTTACGAAAAAGGTACAGATTTTTTATGGAGATTTCCGGACACTTACATAAAAGATGAAAATTTCGTTTCCTTACTTAGAGAATGGTGGTCAACTTACTCGAGAGATAACGAAACTCATCGCACCGAACCGGGTCTGTTCTGGGAAACTGCGAAAGTGGTGCTGAGAGGACAAATAATGGCATACAGCATGGGGATAAAAAAGAAAACAAAGGAGCAATTTGTAGCGGCTAGCCTCGAAGTGAGAAATGCTTATTCTCACTATAAAACCACGATGGCTGACCCAGACAGGGAAAGATGGCAACAGGCAAAAAGCAAATTTGATATGTGGGCGAGTCGCAGGGAAGATATCTACAAAAACAGAATGGAACTCAGTCTACATAAATTTGGAGACAAAGCAGGCCGCTTACTAGCGAGACTGTCCCGCGGTAAACAATTATCCCCCCCAATACAAACTATAATTGATAAGCGAGGTAACATCTGGTCCAACCCTAGAGACATCAGTCAGGCCCTAGGAAAATATTATGCATCGCTATACTCGGAAACTAACTCTGCAGCACCCGAACAGCCTGACCTGTTACGCTTGGTACAGTTGCCGAGTGTGACGGAAGAGGATAAACAATTTCTCAATGGGCCTGTCACGGTAGACGAGATAGAGAATGCCATACGAAACATAGACCCGAGTAAAGCACCTGGCCCGGATGGATATAATGGAGCATTTTTCAAGGCCCTTAAGGAACAGGTTTCCCCGGTCCTGACTGACTTCTTTAATACAATACTCCAGGGAACTCCCATTCCAGACAGAATGAACTTGGCCCACATAAAACTCATTCCTAAAATTGGAAAAATACTAACGGACCCAGCAAACTTTAGACCGATCTCCCTGATAAATCAGGACCTAAAACTTCTATCCAAAATAATGGCAGACAGACTAGCGACAGTCATGCCTAGATTAATACCACCCCATCAAGCAGGATTTATTAAGGGAAGATCAACCACTACCAATATTAGAAGAACAATGCTACTGATTGATGCCATGGGAAGGAGAATAGACTCGGAAGGAGGGGACCCAGCCGTGATCACCTTGGATGCTGAAAAAGCTTTCGATAATGTAAGGTGGTCATGGTTGGGTAGGGTCTTAGACTCAGTTGGAATAGTGGGTGCGTTCAGACAGTATCTTCATCTCTATATAACAACCCAAAAGCATGTGTCAGTACACCAGGATACCTGTCGGACTCCTTTACATTGCAGAAGGGTACAAGACAAGGGTGCCCACTTTCACCACTATTATTCAATCTGGCCATAGAACCCCTTGCTCTGTTCTTAGAACAGAGCTCCATTTATGAAGGTTTTAGGGTGGGAACCAAAGAAGCCAAATTATCACTTTTTGCTGATGATATTGTCTTGTATATGCGAAATCCGGAAAGGGACCTATCCCAAGTTCTTGAAAACATAGACACCCTAGGTAAACAATCAGGTTTCCGATTAAATAAAGAGAAATGTGAGATAATGTTCCTTAATTCAAAAAGTAAACTATCACAGCGCCCGCAATTCTGTAACATCCCAGTCGCTAAAGATAGCATTAAGTACTTAGGCATTCATCTGGCCAGAAATCCCACTCAAACCTACAAACTGAATTTTACTCCAATTCTCCTAAAAATCGAAAAGGAACTTACAGGCTGGGCCAATTTGCCACTTTCTTTGATGGGTAGATGTCATCTACTTAAGATGATTAGCTTCGCTAGACTATTATATCCGCTCCAGAATATCCCCATGCTGTTAAAGCATACAGATTTAAATAGATTGAACAAAGCCTTTTCGAACTTCCTATGGAAAGGGAAAAGACCTACACTGACTTTCAATGTACTGATACGTCCAAAACGAGAGGGAGGCCTTCAGCTTCCAGACATTCGTGGTTATAACCTGACATGTATCCTACGCAATGTCCTTGATTGGATTAGGGGCACTGGTAGACACTCAGACACGGCCCTAGAGGGGGAGTTTGCTAGACCCTGGGAACTATCAGCTATACTACATACGCCATTGACCCAATTGCCCAAACCCATCAAGAACTCAATAATATTTAGGGACACGATAGCAACATGGAAGGGGGTAAGGAAAAAACTTAATCTGTCATGGAAGATTTCTAAATCACTCAGCCCTTGGAAATGCCCGGCATTTCCGTTAGGTCGTGAGAATCAATTGTTTTTGGCCTGGAGAGAGAAAGGAATCAAAATACTAAAAGACCTCATGATACCAGGAGAAAAAAGATGGATGACTGAAAATGAGGTCCTTCATACTTATAACCTTCCTAGATATCAGGCCATGCAATACCGCCAGATTCATCATTACCTCCTCTCACAATTGAAGGATTTAACGAGAGAGGTCAGTGATAGTCTATGGTCCAAAATGCTGGCTATGAATGAAGATGAGATTTCTATAACCTCTCTCTACGCTAATTTACAGACAGTTTTACGACCAGCAAAGAAAGTAACTCTTTTCACAAAATGGAAAAAGCACATGGACGACCCTGACCTCACGCAGAAAATAATAGAAGGTTGGGAGACATGCAGACGTTTTGTACAGGATGAGAGATGGAGAGACTCCCAATTTAGGATTATTCATGGGACAATTTTGGCATTTAATATTCCCTCGACACCAGAGAGGCAGGAGAAGTGGGTACACTGTCCTAAATGCAACACACACGACAGATTTAGAACACGGCCTTTGGTCCTGTCCGTCTTCTCAAAAACTCTGGAAATCAGTGGATCGGTGGGCGAGAGAAATTTGTGCAGGATTAGACAGACTGAACCCAATGCTTTGGCTTTTCCACTACCAAAACGACTCGACAGAAAAGAAACAACCACATATTTTGTTTCATTATATAGCAATAACTACAAAGAGATTGCTGCTACAGTTCTGGTTACGTGATAGACCCCCTGACCTGTCACAGATTAAAAATTCATTACGAAAAACACTTGCAATAGAATCCTTGGACGCTACGCGTAACCCCAGTACACTGACAAAGAAATTTTTTAATAAATGGAGAAATTTTATTGAACAGGAATTCACTGATGAAGAAATAGGAACTCTCATGGTGTCTCATAGGTCTTCAGCATGGTACGCCAATGAGGACTTGGGAGACACTTTGGGCAGACTCAAATACGTCTGCCAGACATAAAACCACAAAACAAAATCTACAGTAAAATCAATCATGAACAAGATCTGTTGAGATGCATGCTAGCAAGGGAAGAGGGTGGGTTTGGGAGTTACTAGTCACTATTTTATGCAATATTATTAGAAAAAAGTTACTGATGACAGAACAATTTGTCATAATATGATGCACCATTTCAATGTTGTTGTTGCTATGTTTATTTTTATTTTTGTTTTATATATCACTGACTTTTTCGTCAAGTTTGTAACTGCCCGTTTATTTACAATGCAAAATAAAAAAACGATGGTTCAAAAAAAAAAAAAAAAAAGACTGGTCTCTTTAACTTACCGCCATCCTTCAAATGGTCCAAGATGTCGGCCCCAAAATATAAAGATGCCATCAATAGACCAGAGATCAAGAAGAAGATCCAGCACTTCCATACTAATGTGTATGAGCCTAACCCAGAAGGAGCAGAACTGGCGGTAAGGGACCTCAACAACATTCTCTATGCCATGGCGGAAATGTCCGACCTGAAAAAAAGCATCAACAAGAGGCCGAGTAAACCAAATCCCAACAACTGGTTTGATAAAGAATGTAAGACCACACGGAAGGCCCTAAGAATGGCCTCAAATGAAAAACACAGAGACCCAAACAACCCCGCTGTGAGAGAAGCCTACCACACCATACAACGAAGTTACAAAGCCATCCTCAGAAAGAAAAAGCAAAACCACATCTCCACCAAACTCCTCCAACTCCAAGATGCCCTGGAAGACAACAAATTCTGGGAACCGTGGAATCAACTTGGTTCTAACCAGAAAAGCAACAGCCTCCACATCCAGAGCGGCCACATCTGGCTCCAGTACTTCAAGGACCTTTATAAAGACATCCCAAGTGAAGACCTGAGCCCGGCACAAGAAGAGCTTGTGAGAAAACTGAAAGATATGGAGGAAAAGATCAAAGATTTCCAAAATCCTCTGGATACACCATTCACAATGCCAGAAATAGCAGAAAGGATCACAAAGATAAGAGGTAAAAAAGCCAGCGGTCCAGACGGGATCCTCTCAGAAATGATAAAATACAGCCCGCCAGACATCCTGGCAGCGATAACAAAACTATTTAATATCATACTGCAGGCTGGCTACTTCCCCAAAATCTGGAACCAAGGCCTCATAACCCCAATACACAAAAACGGGGACAAGTACGATCCAGCAAACTACCGGGGGATATGTGTTAGCAGCAACCTGGGCAAACTCTTCAACAGCATCCTGAACAAGAGGATCCTCACCTTCCTCACCGAGCACAACGTCCTCAGCAAGAGCCAAGCAGGGTTCATGCCGAACCACCGCACCACTGACCACATCTACACTCTGCACAGCCTCATCAAGAGCCACGTCCACAATACAAAGAACGGGAAAATATACGCTTGTTTCGTGGACTTCAAAAAGGCCTTTGACTCAGTGTGGCACCCAGGATTATTCCTAAAACTGCTGGGGAGCGGAATAGGAGGCAAAACATATGATGTCATCCGAAGCTCCTACACTGAGAACAGCTGCAGCGTGAGGGTCAATGGAAGGAGGACAGCCTATTTCCAACAAAGCCGAGGAGTGAGACAGGGCTGCAGCCTCAGTCCAACGCTCTTTAACATCTACATCAATGAGCTGGCGGTGGCCCTGGAGTCCTCCTCAGCACCAGGACTCACTCTCCATGACACCCAGGTGAAATTTCTGCTGTATGCCGATGACCTCGTGCTGTTATCCCCAACCGCAAAAGGCCTCCAAGATAATCTTAAAATCCTAGAGACCTTCAGCAGCACATGGGCAATGCCAATCAACCAGAAGAAAACTAATACCATGGTGTTCCAGAAAAGAAAGCAGAAACCTGCTGGACATCCTCCCTTCACGATAGACAACTGCCCACTTACAGAAACCAACAGGTACACCTACCTGGGCCTAGAACTCAGCCAATCAGGGAGCTTCAAGCAAGCCGTAGAGTTACTGAAAGACAAGGCTTCCAAAGCCTTCTATGCCATAAGAAGACGTCTGTATCATCTCAAGGCACCAGTAACAGTCTGGCTAAAAGTCTTTGACACCACCATTGCCCCAATCCTTCTTTACGGCAGTGAGGTCTGGGGTCCAGTCTCCTACCCAAACTGGTCAAAGTGGGACGCTGGGCCGACTGAAATATTCCACCTAGAGTTCTGCAAGCATCTTCTCCAAGTCCATCGGAGCACATCAAACAGTGCCTGCCGAGCAGAGCTGGGGAGACTCCCGCTACACCTCGAGATCCAGAAGAAGGCGCTGTCATTCAAGGCTCATCTACAAAGCAGCAGTCCCAGCTCCTACCATCACAAAGCCCTCCTGCACCAGGAAGCCCCAGGAAGCCTCCCAACACAAAGTACCCAAAGACAGCCTGACCAAGCCACCAACCCACATGGCCTGACAAAAGGCGAAATCCAGAAGATGGTGCACAAAGACAAAGAGGAATATCTCAGTATCTGGAGGAACGACATAAACAAATCACAGAAACTGATGATATACCAGAACCTACAGAGAGAGTACAAACTGGCGCCATACCTAGAGAAACTGGAAAACCCCAAAGAGCGACAGATCCTGAGCCGGTACAGACTGAGCGCCCACAGCCTACTCATCGAATCCGGGTGGCACCGACAGAACTACAAGCCCCGAGAGAGCAGACTGTGCCAGCAGTGCCCCCAGGAGGTCGTGGAGGATGAGGCCCACTTCTTGCTGAGGTGCCCTAAATACTCCGCAGTGAGGGACACTCACTTCAAGAGACTGTCTGATCTCCTCCCAGACTTCACCTCCATGGAGGAGGAAGAGAAACTGCCAATACTACTGGGGGAAGAGGAAAGTGCAGCGGGCATAGCAGCGCAATATGTCAGTGCCTGCCACAGACTAAGAGGAGACTGATATGCCATGGACTTCTGTACCCCAACCCCGAACACTTCCCTATCCCCAACTAAGAGCCTGATATGCCGCGGACTTATATACCCCACCCTGGACATGTCCCCATCCTCTGAAGCGGGGGTCTCGGACTCCGGGCCTCGAGGGCCGCGCTCGGCCCGGGTTTTCGGGGTTTCTCGGAATTTGACAGTTGGTCATTTGATTACCGGCCGTGGGTGCTGTGGAGATCCTGGGGGCCTGCACTGTGTGCGGCCTCGGGCCTGGAGCTTGAGGCCATGCTCTAAAAGATCCGATATACTATGGATTTCAATTGCCTCTCACTCCCCACTCCCGTCCCCCTATTTTTAATATTTGCTTTGGCATGCTGATATTTACTTAGTCCTGCCAATAAAGCTAATTTGTTAATTGATAGGGGGAGAGGGGGGAGGGGGAGAGGGGGAGAGGGTGATGGGGAGGAGGGGGAGAGGGGAAGGGGAAGAGGGGAGGGGGGGAGAGGGGGAGAGGGGAGAGGGGGAGAGGGGGAGAGGGGGAGAGGGGGAGAGAGGGGGAGAGGGGGAGAGGGGGAGAGGGGGAGGGGAGAGGGGGAGAGGGGGAGAGGGGGAGAGGGGGAGAGGGGGAGGGGAGGGGGGAGAGGGGGAGAGGGGGAGAGGGGGAGAGGGGGAGAGGGGGAGAGGGGGAGAGGGGGAGAGGGGGAGAGGGGGGAGGGGGGGGGGGAGAGGGGGAGAGGGGGAGAGGGAAGAGCAGAGGACGGGGGAGAAGGGAGAGATGAGAGGGGAGGAGGGAAGGATAGAGAGAGGAGAGGGGAGAGAGGGAGTTAGAGGAGAGAGGGATCGTTGTGCCAGTATACCAGCCTGCATCACATGTGAGGTGGTGTAGCGAGGCTGCAATCTCATCCATCATACCCACAGTGCTTTTAGGGATTAATATAGTTCACTATAGGCAGGAGTAGGTTTTAGCGTCAATTAGAGATAGCCAAAAAAGCTATTGTAGTCAGCGTTGTGTCTGACTAGTCCACTTGCAGGGCCTTAATCTCAAATCTCAGTGGTCGTGCTAAAAAAACAAATCTTGGACGCCTTCATTTAGCTGTATACAGTCAGCATAACATTGAAAATGCTCAAGGCCGGTGGCAAGGGACAAGGAACTGGACGTGATGGTGGTGCAGGCAGAGGCTGAGCCCTTGTGCAAGCTCGAATTGCGCCACGACAAACGCCCACATCATCTCGCTCGACCTTCCTGTCCCAATTTCTAAGTGACTGCAGCAGTACTGCACTATTAAACCAAGACCAGTGTCAACAGGTTGTTAGTTGGAGGGAGGGGGAGGGAGGAGGGAGGGGGGAGAGAGAGGGAGGGGGAGAGAGAGGGAGGGGGAGAGAGAGAGGGAGGGGGAGAGAGAGGGAGGGGGAGAGAGAGGGAGGGGGAGAGAGGGAGGGGGAGAGAGAGGGAGGGGGAGAGAGAGGGAGGGGGAGAGAGAGGGAGGGGGAAAGAGAGGGAGGGGGAAAGAGAGGGAGGGGGAGAGAGAGGAGGGGGGGAGAGAGAGGGAGGGGAGAGAGAGGGAGGGGGAGAGAGAGGGAGGGGAGAGAGAGGGAGGGGGAGAGGGGGGGTGAGGTCAGCATGGCCAGTCATGCTGTCGGTGAGGACCCTAAAGTCTTGCCTGTTAAGTCTTGAAATTGAAGAAAAAGACATGGCATATAAAAAGGAACTGGGAGCACACAATGTATATAGGAAAATATATATATACAAATATTTTATTGGACACATATGCAGACAGATACAATTAAAACCAAGACTGGGGTTCCTGGCCAGATGACAAGTCACAGATACTTATAGTTTAACCATACACTCCAATACGTGCAGTGAATTCACAAAAATGTCAAGGATGCTACAAAGAAATTGAGCAGACAATATTCAAGCGATATACATATCGGTAATAATATACACAGAGTATGTTCAAAAGTACATAAAGAAAATATATTCACATATCCTTAAGTACACAATATCTCGGGTCATGCAGTTGCTGATGTACACACCAAAAATGGACAAAACCATTCATATGGGTCAATGCCACAATGGAAGGCATAAAGAGTGAAAGCCTGAAAGGGACTAGTACATGATATTGGTATATGTAATAAAGCAAGGGGTAAATGAACCCATGAACAGAAAACAATATACACTGATGGTAATTTGTACCGAGGGTCCCTAGAATAAGAACAACAATAATACAGGGTAACAGGCTTCAAAAATTCATAGGTTGGTATATACAAGTATGCAACATAATAGGTGACATCATTAATATGGGTCAGTTATCTAATAGAGAACCCAGAGGGTAAAGACCATGCAGATATTGGTAAAAGATACTGGTACACATAACATTCTAAAGGGTTAATAAACCAATAAAGGGTATATAATATCCACGGATGACAATGGACCAGGAATCTCTAATATGAGGGGAATTAGTGATGAGGTGTACAGACTATCCCGCAGACAAAAGGAATAGTGTATATAATAGATAATGATGATAATCTGAGACAATTCCTAAATAAAGATGTAACTATGAGAGTGAATACTGATCATCTATTTATATAATCCGCAGTTTGGGATTCGGGCGTTGTAGCCGAATCCCAGAATGCTTTGCGCCACTGGCACTGCGAGCCGCAGAATTCTGCCCGCAAACGGCCGCTACACGCACCGCCCGCCCCCGCAAACGCCCGCTACACGCACCGGCCGGCACCCCCCGCTCCACCGCCGCACCGTCCATTCAACAGTGCGAGCCAGCAGTCAGGGGGAGCAGCTTTACACAATGGCCCCCCCCCCCCGCAACCACCACCATCCGCCTTCATCACAGACGCTGGCCCGCTCCCCCGCCGCCAGGGACGCACAGTTCTTTCACAGTGCGAGCCCTCAGGCAGCAGATAGCTGTACACAACGGCCCGCCGCAACCAGCACCGCCCGCCTTCATCACAGACGCTGCCCGCAATCTGCTATCACCCCACGCAACCCCAACTAACCTTACAGGGGCGCCGGGGTAACATGGCGCCACACTGTCATTCCAGCCTAACACCCCCCGCTCCTCAACTAACCTTACAGGCCCGCCGGCCCTCACATCTACTCCCACACTGCCCCTGCTTACCCTCCACTCACCCACACTGCCCCTGCTTACCCTCCACTCACCCACACTGCCCCTGCTCACTCCTCTAACCACCCCTATGCCCTCACTCCCCATTCTCACTCCTCTAACCCCCCATGCCCTCACTCCCACCTGCTCACTCCTCTTACCCCCCACACTGCCCCTGCTCACTCCTCTAACCCCCCTATGCCCTCACTCCCCACACTGCCCCTGCTCACTCCTCTTACCCCCCTATCCCCTCACTCCCCACACTGCCCCTGCATAACCCCCCCACTCACCCACACTGCCCCTGCTCACTCCTCTTACCCCCGTATGTCCTCACTCACTCCCCACACTGCCCCTGCTTACCCCCTACTCACCCACACTGCCCCCACTTACCCACACTGCCCCTGCATAGCCCCCCCACACCCTGCCCCTGCTCACTCCTCTTACCCCCGTATGTCCTCACTCACTCCCCACACTGCCCCTGCTTACCCCCAATCACCCACACTGCCCACACCCACCTCTGCTACCCACAGAGCCGCCTCTATACTCTGCTACCCACAGAGCCGCCTCTATACTCCCACCCCTGACTACCCACTCGACCAGGCCTCTATACTACACAATCATTTTCACCGCGCTCCCGATGCAAAATTGCATCGGGCCTTTTTAGGCTGCTTTCACATTACGATATTCGGATTTCCGATGCTGTCCGATCAAAATCGGACAGCATCGGATCCGAATTTGGCCTCCATGCAGCCCTATGGGCATCGGACCGAATCAGATGTGCACTAAATGCCATCCGATTTGGTCCGATCCGATTCTGTCCGATTTTATTATCTGTGCCAAAATCGGAGCTTGCTATAACATGGGGCCCTATGGAGAAGGGTCCGAGGAAACATCTGATGTCTCCTCGGACCCCGTTTTACTGTACTGAGCATGCTCAGTACAGTAAAACTGCTCCTAACTAGGAGCATATAAGGGTAAAAAAAAAAAAAAGAAAAAAGTTTATTCTCACCTCCCCCCGAGCCCCCGCCGTCTTCTTTGAGGCTCCCGGTGGCTCCCGCAGGCTGCCGGTGTCAGCAGAGGGCTTCCTCTCCCTTATAGGACCTGCGGTGATGTCACAGTCATGTGACCGCGGGTTACCATGGTGAACCCGCGGTCACGTGACTGACATCACCGCAGGTCCTATAAGGGAGAGGAAGCCCTCTGCTGACACCGGCAGCCTGCGGGAGCCACCGGGAGCCTCCAAAGATGGCGGAAGACGGCGGGGGCTCGTGGAGAGGTGAGAATAATTTTTTTTTTTCTTTTTTTCACCCCGCAGGGAACGATTTTATGCCGGAATCGGGTGCCTATTTGGCACCCGATTCCAGGCATCAGAAGGGAGCTGATGCTGTCCGATTTATATCGGACAGCATCGGCTCCCTAAAAATCGTAATGTGAAGGTAGCCTTACTAGTATCATAAAAAAGGGTTATCAAACCTGTATATAGTAAACCTGTGTATAGTAGACCAATATGGCACATGAAAAGCAATCCCAATTGTGGATGAAAGTACCAAAGTAGCACTAGCCCATTCAAGTGAACGATCACACATACAAGCTGTCAAATATCAGACTATCCACCATAATATGCTGCATATTTGGCATACAGTGACTGCATATAGATAATAATAGCATCGTCTATAGTATTACAGACACCCAGAGCTGGGTGATTAGTAGTGTCATAGCTAAATCTGGAGGGAATGCAGCCACAAGCAGCCAAGGGTTACCAGACCAGTGTGCTATGGAGGAGCGGGTATACAGTGAGAGTTGGCACAGGACCCCAGACGACCCTTCCCAACGCGTGTCGCTGCCAAGGGGTGCGGCTTCGTCAGGGGATGTCTGTAGACGCATCAGTCCAAGGTTTAAATACATGCAAGATATCGCCGCTTAACTGGTCCGACCGGAAACCAGGGGCAGGAAGTGAGTCACTGTCACGTGATTGCCTTGCAGGGAGACAGTGAGTGCGGTCAGTATGCGACCGGAAATAGCGCCGCGATCACGTGATTGTTAGTGAGTGCGGTCAGAATGCGACCGGAAATAGCGCTGCGATCACGTGATTGTTATTGAAGAAAAAGACATGGCATATAAAAGGAACTGGGAGCACACAATGTATATAGGAAAATATATATATATATACAAATATTTTATTGGACACATATGCAGACAGATACAATTAAAACCAAGACTGGGGTTCCTGGCCTTGCCTGTTAAGTCTGGCGCACATGGCTGACTGTTACGTTGCCTGTCTCGTGACCGTCGCGTTATCAAGATCTTGGCGGACACTCATTACTGGTTGGTGACACTTTTAGACCCACGCTACAAAGAGAACTTTATTTCTCTTATTCCCGAGGCAGAGAGGTCTACAAAAATGCTGCAGTACCAGAAGGCCATAGTCGTGGAATTAGTCAAAAAATTCCCTTCTGAAAATGCTAGCGGCAGAGGTCACTATTCAGTGCACAACCAAGGCGTCCGGCCGAGAGAGGCACAAGTCCAATCCACTTTTCTCAGCACCTCCTGTACTACAGGCCCTGAGGTGCGGGGGTAGTGTCACAAGGAATGCAAAGTTTGCCAAGATGCTGAGGGAGTACCTTGCCGATCGTACTAAAGTGCTCCTAGACTCCTCTGTGCCTTATAATTATTGGGTATCCAAGCTGGACACGTGGCAGGATTTGGCTCTCTATGCCTTGGAAGTCCTGGCCTGCCGCTAGTGTTCTGTCAGAGCGTGTTTTTAGTGCCGCAGGTGGAATCATTACAGATAAAAGCACTCCTGTCAACTGAAAATGCTGACAGGCCGACTTTGATCAAGATGAACAAGGGTTGGATTAGACCTGACTTCACCACACCACCACCAATTGATAGCGGAATTTAAAATTTTGTGCCGGTAGATTGCCATGCACCTCCGAACACCCACACACATCGGTACACACTTCATGTGTTTGGCTACTTGCTGTATTGCTCCTCCTTCTCCTCATCCGCCACCATCATATGATCAGTGTGATAGTGGTTCATGATGCTACAAAACCATAATTTTTTTTACATCATATTTATGATGATGACGATGACCCTAACCGTTCAAAAGTTAGGCATTAGTTTCATGTATACCCCCCAGGGGTAAATTTTTTAGTCCATGCTTACAGAATGGGCATTACAAGTACAGGAGACCCGCTCCTTTGTAATGGGAACAATTTTTAGAGGCTGTCCTCCATGTTTCTTCCCAGGGGCATCGAACCTTTGGCTTCCCTGCCTAGGGCAATCCTACAAAAGACCCACCTGCTTAAAATGGGCACATTATTTAAATAGCCCTTCATGCATGCCTCCATCCAGGGTCATTGAAGTTCCTCCCAATGTTTAGCAGCCCTGCCTAGGGCATTACTACAAAAGACCCACTTCCTTATAATGGGCACATTATTTAAAGAGGCCTTCATTTACGTTCTCTTCCCAGGGGCATGGGAGTGCCACACAATTTAAAAAAAAAAAAAAAAAAGAAAAAAAATCTTTCATATACCGTATAAAGAGAATTTTGTTTACGTACCGTAAATTCTTTTTTCTTTAATCATCAATGGGAGACCCAGACAATGGGGGTTTAGGGCGCTGCCCTCCGGAGGTCACACTAGGTACTACAAGTTTGTAGACACCGCCTCCTCCGCTTATAAACCCCTACCGCAGGGAACATCCTCAGTTTGGTCCATAAGCTGCGAGGAGAAAATAAACCACACCCGAAACATCGGGAAGAATGCCGTACACAGACGGTTCAACAACCCGGCAAACACTGTCTCAACAGAGAGCAGAACAAATGCAAAACATGCAAAGGAACAACTGGGTGGGTGCTGGGTCTCCCATTGATGATTAAAGAAAAAAGAATTTACGGTACGTAAACAAAATTCTCTTTTTTCTGGTCATCATAATGGGAGACCCAGACAATGGGGATGTCCTAAAGCAATACCCCAGGGCGGGAAGAGTTCCTCAACAAGACGGATAACACATGGTTCCCTTCAAAGGTGGGCAACCGCCGCCTGGAGAACCCGCCTGCCCAGACTTGCATCCGCAGGGGCATGGGCATGCACCATATAGTGCTTAGAGAAAGTGTGCAGGCTGGACCAAGTGGCCGCCTGACACACCTGTAGAGCAGACGCTCGATGTCGCAAGGCCCAAGAGGCACCTACAGCCCTGGTGGAGTGAGCCTTCAATCCCACCGGGAGAGGCAAACCAGAGGACCGGTAAGCCTCTTGAATGGAAGCCTTAATCCATCTGGCCAAGGTTGACTTCGAAGCCGCGGACCCTTACAGCGACCTGTCGTAAGAACAAATAAGGAATCCGAACTCCGGAAGGAGGCGGTCCTGGACACATAAATGCGTACAGCTCTCACGAGATCCAGAGTATGGAGGTCGCGCTCCACCTGATGAACGGGAGCGGGGCAAAATGGGAGAACAATCTCCTGGTTCAGGTGAAAAGTTGAAACCACCTTCGGCAAGAATTCTGGCCGTGGGCGCAACACCACCTTGTCTTGGTGAACCACCAGAAAGGGTGACTTGCACGATAGTGCAGCCAATTCTGAGACCCTCCTTAGAGACGTAATCGCCACCAGAAAGGCCACTTTCTGGGACAGACGAGATAGAGAAACATCTCTCAACGGCTCAAACGGCGGTTTCTGTAATGCCGCCAGGACCATGTTAAGGTCCCAAGGGTCCAGAGGTCTCTTGTAGGGCGGAACCATCCGCGACACCCCCTGCAGAAATTGACGCACCTTCGGGAGGAGCGCCAATCGCCTGTCAAACAGCACCGAAAGTGCTGATACTTGACATTTCAAAGAGCCAAGGGACAATCCCAACTCCAAACCCGACTGTAAGAAAGCCAACAACGTCGGGATGGACAAGGGCCAAGGAGACCGTCCACCAGAGGCACACCAGGCAAAAAAGATCTTCCACGTCCGGTGGTACATCTTCCTGGAAACAGGCTTCCTAGCCCGATTCATAGTGGTCACCACTGTAGGGGAGAAACCCCTAGATGTCAGGAGCCAGGCCTCAAGAGCCATGCAGTCAATCTGAGGGCCCTGGAATTGAGGTGGAAGAATGGGCCTTGTGCGAGTAAATCTGCGCGTTCTGGAAGAGCCCACCTGTGTCCGCCTGACAGTTGCCACAGGTCCGGATACCAGGACCTCCTGGGCCAATCTGGAGCCACTAGAATGGCTATCCTGCACTCCGACCTGATCTTCCACAGGACCCTGGGAATCAGAGCCAGAGGAGGGAACACATACGGCAGTTGGAAGCTGGACCAACTCAGTATCAGAGCATCCGCCCCCAGGGACTGAGGATCCCACGATCTCGCCACGTACTGGGGCACCTGATGATTCAGCCTTGAGGCCATCAGATCCACGTCCGGAGTGCCCATCTGCTGCAGATGTCCCGGAAGACGTCTGGATGCAGGGACCACTCTCCGGCGTCCATCCCCTGCCGGCTCAGGTAGTCGGCCTCCCAGTTCTCGACCCCTGGGATGTGAACTGCGGAGATCAAGCAGTCGTGTTCCTCCACCCACGATAGGATGCGGTGGACTTCGGCGAGGGCCTGAGCGCTTCTGGTCCCTCCCTGATGATTTATGTAGGCGACGGCCGTCGCATTGTCGGACTGTACCCGAATGGGTCGTCCTGCCAGGAATTTCTGAAACGCCAGGAGCGCCAGATAGACCGCCTTGATCTCCAGGACGTTGATCTGCAACGTCGACTCCGCCTGAGTCCAGAGGCCTTGAGCCCTGTGGTGTAAGAACACCGCGCCCCAGCCCTTCAGACTG
This sequence comes from Allobates femoralis, assembly GCA_033576535.1. NCBI lineage: Eukaryota > Metazoa > Chordata > Amphibia > Anura > Aromobatidae > Allobates > Allobates femoralis. The sequence goes on from JARQOC010000002.1 coordinate 398,109,479, forward strand.
GCGTCGGTGGTCACCACTAACCAAGAAGGTTTGAGGAAGGATCTTCCCCGTGACAAGTGACGTGGCTGTAGCCACCACTGCAGGGAGTCCCTGGTCGGTTGCGATAGTGCCACCAACCGATTCAGAGAGATCGCTCTCTTGTCCCACCGGCGAAGAATCTCCAGCTGGAGAGGACGGAGACGAAACTGTGCAAATGGCACCGCCTCTATTGCCGCTACCATGCGTCCCACCATTCTCATCAATTCCCGAAGGGATGAGTGAGGTGACAGGAGAACGTGCTGTACTCCTGAGTGGATCGCCAGCTGCTTGGCCTGAGGTAGAGACACCAGGGCTGAGTCCGTGTGGAAATCCATGCCCAGATATGTCAATGACTGGGTCGGAACCAGGGTCGACTTCTGAGTATTGAGAAGCCACCCGAACTGTTCCAGAGACCTCATGGTCGCTTCCAGGCTCACCCGACAAAGGTCTTCCGATGGCGCCCTGACCAATAGGTCGTCCAGATAGGGTATGACGGCGTGACCCTGCACATGCAGGAGAGCCATCATAGATGCCATCACCTTCGTGAACACCCTTGGTGCAGAGGCCAACCCGAAGGGTAGGGCCACAAATTGGAGATGTTCGTCCCCCACTGCGAATCGTAACCAGCGTTGATGAGCCGGTGCAATGGGCACGTGAAGGTAAGCGTCCCTGATATCGATGGACGCTAGGAAGTCCCCCTGCGACAGAGCCGCGATAACGGAACGTAGGGATTCCATGCGGAACTTCCGCACCAACACGTGACGGTTGAACAATTTTAGGTCTAGGACCGGTCGAAAGGAGCCGTCCTTCTTTGGGACAATAAAGAGGTTGGAGTAAAAACCCCTGAACCTCTCTGCCGTGGGCACTGGGACCACTACTCCGTCTCTGCGGAGTCCCTCCAACACCCGGAGAAAAGCCTGAGTCTTTTCTGGGGATGGAACAGACCGATGGAATCGGGATAATGGTTTTGACGTCAGCTCTATCCTGTAACCTCGCGAGACTACGTCTCGAACCCACTGATCTTGAACGTGAAGTAGCCACTTGTCCTGAAAGCGAGACAAGCGGCCCCCACCTGTGGGGAGGCAGGATGAAAGAGTGAGTCATGTAGAGGCGGGTTTGGGGGTGGTAGTTGCTGCCCCCGCCGGCTTCTTTGGACGACTCTTGGAGCGCCACTGAGAAGCGGGCTTGCCCCCTCGGTCCGTGCGAGCGGACGGTGCTGATGACTGTGAGCCGGACCGAAAGGACCACTGCTTTGGGTTCCTCTTAACGGTATACCGTGGCTTAGGCTTATTCTGCGGTATCTTAGACTCAGCAGAATCCTTGATCAGCTTGTCCAGCTCTGTGCCAAAGAGTCTGTCACCAGAGAACGGAAGATTCTGCAGAATCTTCTTAGATGTGGCATCTGAGTCCCAAAGACGCAGCCACAACAACCTGCGGATCGCTATCGCATTGGCCGAAGCCACAGCTGAGCGAGTGGCAGTTTCCAGAGACGCCGTCCTGGCGTAATCCGCATAGGCCCTTGCTCTCTCAGTGAGTGCCAGGACCTCCGGACTGGACCTTGCCAGGTCAGTGATACCATCCAAGCAGGTAGTAATCGCTTGTAAGGTCCAGACCGTGGCAAAATTAGGGGCAAATGAAGACCCCACAGCCTCATAGGAAGACTTGGCGAGTTGCTCGACCTGTCTATCAGTAGCATCCTTCAGCGAGGAGCTATCAGAGGCAGAGAAAAGGGAGCGTGCAGCAATTCTAGTCATGGAAGCGTCCACCTTTGGAGACTGCGACCATTCCTGAAGCACCTCCTGGGGGAAGGGGAAGCGATTGTCCTTAGGTTTGCGGACATAGCGCCGCCCAGGATGTAACCTGGGTGCTCTAACCACCCTTCCAAAATTAGTGTGGTCCATGAAGGATCCACTTGGTCTAGCCTCTGGCCGCAGCCATTGATAGACCTCCTTCGGGTGCACGACAACCTCTTCAGGGGGAGTCACGAGACGCAAGGTCTCATTGATGGAGGACACCAGATCCTCCACCCCGTCTGGAGGTTCAGACACAGACACAGACCCGAAGTTTGAACCCCCATCATCTTCCTCACCATCAGAGGAACGCTCCTCCTCAGAGAGAGCCTGGAGCTCGGGTGAATCCTCACGACGAGCCCGCTTAGGGGGTCTCACAGCAGAAGAGGGAGACACCCGGGGGTAACTGGAAGGAGTAGCTGGGTTTTCCAGTCTCCTATGCAGTGCCTCCAGTGACTGCGACATGGAGGACATCTGGGACAGCAGGGATTCATTGATCCTATTCTGCGTTTCCCATGGCCCTTGGATTACCTGAATCTCAGGGTATAGCACCGGAGCTGCTGCTGCCTCAGCTGAGCCAGCCCGGGCTTCTGGGCGTCCGCAGTTATTGCAGGACCCCTCCACCAAAGTTCCCTTGCAGGTAGCACAGGTAATGGTGTTATCCGCCGCCTTAGCAGCATGCTTCTTAACTGAGGACATATCCACAGTAGGGGTTGAGGCCAAGGCCAATAGACAAAACAAACCGGGAATCCCGGTGGCTTACCGACCGCAGTAACGCGGTGGGAGGAAGCGGTGTGCGTGTGTGACCTCCGCGAGTTCCGGTCTCCCTCTGAAGTGCAGACACGTGCTGCCGTAGATCCCAGCCGGGAAGTGAGAGAGAAGATGGCCGCCGCCAGCATAGACGTGGGCGGCGCCGGGAACACGCGGGAAGCACACGCACACGCCCCCCGGTGACGTCACCGTAAGGGCTGCCTCTCCTCCTCCAAGCAGCCTCTGTAATGGAGGTGCTGGAGCCCGCAGCGCGGGAAAACAGTGCGAAATCATCATGCACACATACCCAGACTGTCATCACATACAAACATGCACAGTCTACGGCCTCAGCCCCTGTGACACACAGGGCGGTCAGCCAGGTTGACCCCAGCACAGGGTACACCGCCAGATCCGCGGACCCGAGGGTAACGCGCGGTCTGAGTGCCAGGACACATAAAGTGCCAGACACTACCCCCAGGCACACAGGAGACACAGAGTGCCTCAGTGCCGGTCCGGTCTGTAAGCACCATTTAGGGAGGCCTCGGACGGGGGTTCAGCCCAGTCCGGAGTGTAAGCACCATTTAGGGAGGCCTCGGACTGGGCTGGCTCCAGTCCGGTCTGTAAGCACCATTTAGGGAGGCCTCGGACGGAGCGGAGCTGTGCAAGGCTCCCATCTCCCACTCTCCAGAGCCCCCCAGAGAGGGATGGAAAGGAGCGCAACAGCGTACCGGGAGAACACAGAGTGTCCAGGCACTAGGCCCTCCGGTACCTCCACCAGCGTGTGCCACAAAGGGTGAGCGGGGAGGCTGTCGCAGGTCCCGACTAGGACCATATTACCTTGTCTTCAGACGCCATCACGTAAGTAGTGAGAGTGCAGTGAAGTGCAAGCAAAGCGTGATCCTCCGAGCACACTAAGTTTAAAACTGAGGATGTTCCCTGCGGTAGGGGTTTATAAGCGGAGGAGGCGGTGTCTACAAACTTGTAGTACCTAGTGTGACCTCCGGAGGGCAGCGCCCTAAACCCCCATTGTCTGGGTCTCCCATTATGATGACCAGAAAATACTCGTGTATGAGCCGAGTTTTTCAGCACAAAAAATGTGCTGAAAAGTCCCCCCTCGGCTTATACACGGGTCATAAAACCCATCCCCATTCAGATGGTGCGCTTTTCAGGATGCACTTTATTTTTTTAGCCTATACTACAATGAGGGCAATGGAAAAGCGCCAAAGAATTGACATGTTCATTCTTTAATGAGGATCTTCTGTCAGGTGAAAAAATCTCTTCAAAAATGCATTGACTTGGCTGGGAAGCAAAACAGCACTGGATTTACGGACCTTCAAAAAATGCGCGCGTGTGAACAGACCCCGAGGCATCAGACACGTCAGCTTTAGCACACGGGACCCCGAGACATCAGACACGTCAGCTTTAGCACACGGGACCCCGAGACAGCAGACACGTCAGCTTTAGCACACGGGACCCCGAGACAGCAGACACGTCAGCTTTAGCACACGGGACCCGCGAGACACCAGGACACGTCAGCTTTAGCACACGGGACCCCGAGACACCAGACACGTCAGCTTTAGCACACGGGACCCCGAGACACCAGACACGTCAGCTTTAGCACACGGGACCCCGAGACACCAGACACTTCAGCTTTAGCACACGGGACCCCGTGACACCAGACACGTCAGCTTTAGCACACGGGACCCCGCGACACCAGACACGTTTAGCACACGGGACCCCGCGACATCAGACACGTCAGCTTTAGCACACGGGACCCCGCGACATCTAGACACTTCAGCTTTAGCACACGGGACCCCGAGACATCAGACACGTCAGCTTTAGCACACGGGACCCCGCGACATCAGACACTTCAGCTTTAGCACACGGGACCCCGAGACATCAGACACTTCAGCTTTAGCACACGGGACCCCGAGACATCAGACACTTCAGCTTTACCATACAAGGAACTGGGGAATAAAAATAAACAATAAGACCCAGTTCACATCTAAGGCTGGGCTGCATTTGTATGCCTTTTTACCGCTAAGAACACATGCGTTAATGCACCCATAGGCTGAAATGCAAAAACGCAGCAGCCCACAGTTTTGTCTGCGTTTTGCATTTCAGCCTATGGGTGCATTAACGCATGTGTTCTTAGCGGTAAAAAGGCATACAATCGCAGCCCAGCCTTGGGTGTGAAGAGGCCCTCATTGAACTGTGTTTGCCATTTGATAGCACTAGGGTGTTTACAACTTCTCCCACACACAACAAGCCCTGAATGGCCAGACGGTCTGACTCCAGGAGGAAGGAAGAATGGAAAAATCAACGTTTAGGGAATAAACAAAACAAACCATTTTCCAAACCAGCACTTGCTGAATAATAAGCGCTCTCCTCCAGTGAGGTGGATGATAGCATACTCCATGAGACTTTGTCTCCCCTCCCTCCTCACTATCCGCCTCCTGGGTCCCTTCTCACAGGCTATAGTTCTCTGTTATCACCCACACATGGCCCCATGGGTACTCACCATAGTAGTTCACGCTTTATACTCGGGAATAACTCTCTCCGCCACTCGGTTCAACCCACAAGGAAGCAGTCAGTCAGAGCTGTGCGTGGTGGTTTAAAACGGCCGTGTGACGTCATCATGAGGGGCGGAGCCACAGTAATCAAAGGCGCAACCAATCAGGGCAGGTCTGTGTGTATGATTGATGTGACCTGAGTGATAATGATAGGCTGCACTGAAGGGGGCGGAGACATAGAAGCATCCACAATACACCTATGATTCTGCCCTCAGCCTCATTACTAGACGCCATTTTATGGCTGTGTGGGGCGGGGTTGGTGCAGGTTTCATTACACTTTCTTTACAGAATCTCTCTACTTATAATCCTTCATATTATAGGCAGCACACTAGGCCACTTATGTGGAATCCTTAAATACATTATCTATCCAGGCCTATTAGAGTAATACATCCACAATTTCTACATGGCTTTTTTCACTTATCAGCTATGTCCACACACTTTGGGTTGTGCTGTTGCCAATGTTCACACAGAGCGTTTTTTGTTTTGTATGAAGCTACATACAGACTGTTTATTCATGTGTCTATGCTGCGTTTTTCAGCTGCAAACAGAAGAGTCTTCCCAAAAGCAGAAACAAATACATCATCCATTTCTTACCTGTTTTTTGGTGTGATGCATTTTTTCCCCCATTACAATGGGAAAAAGCAGATCAGAAAAACGCCAGAGAAACTAAGGCCACGTGCACACGAGGCAACGGCGCTGGAGATGTCGGCGGCGACTGGCGGGAGCAAGCACGTTTTTGGCGCCCCGCCAGCGTCGCCGTCCCCATTTACATGGGACGATACCTCCAGCGCCACGCCAGCGATCTGACAGGCGGCATCACCGCTGGGGTGTCTCAAAACCCCAGCGGCGATGCAGTACAATGGCTCATCGCCTGTCAGCTCGCCGGCGGCTGGTTACATGGGGCGATGTGTACACATCGGCCGCCTGGCTTCAGAGCACTGCTCTGAAACCAGGCGACCAGTAAATGGCGTCGCCCTCACCCATTCACATTAGGCGATGCAGGGGCGATATTGGTGCCGATAGGCCACGCCCTGCATCGTCTAATAAATCGGCAGTACCGTCACCTCGTGTAACGGTACCTTAAGGGTACCGTTACACATAGAGAGATAAATTGCTTGCAACTCACTGGTTGCAGTGAAATCATGGACACATTATTCCATTTGTACATGGCAACAAAATGGAACAATGTGTCCATGATTTCACTGCAACCAGTGAGTTGCAAGCAATTTATCTCTGTGTGTAAAGGTACCTTTACACACAGCAACTATCACTGGCGATCGGTAGTAACCGTACGTGCGCGTGCACGTTTTAACGGTTGCTAGCGATCGCCGATGCCGCATGTACACGCCGCAATAGCATCGTCACCCAAGGGAACGTGGTTCCCTGGAAGCTGAAATTGATCCTGCGGGAAACTTCCGGTTGAATACCGTCGCCGCTTCACACGCCGCAACCACTAAGAGAATGTGGGCGTACATCTTTAGCGCCGCAAGAACATAGGCGTGACAGACTTGTGTATTCCGTGACGCTAACACGCTGATTGGACAACGCAATAGCGTCATGATTGGCCAGCCTGCGCAGGAAGGCTGGCTAATACATGACACCATTGCAATTGTGTAGTCTGAATGGACAGCTCTTTAAATATGGCAACCTGTGAAGGGACAGCCAATGGTAACACAGTAGCCCCCACCAATCATCGCTGATGGGGCGCGGAAAACATCACGCTGTGGCACGCCCCTTGGAAATCACTAGGCGACATAGGTTCCATCCCTATCGTCCGTGTACCCGCCAATACCAGGGCAATTGACCATCTGGGTTGCCTTTGATTTTAGAACAATGCTCTGAAACCGCAACCCGGAGCAACTGCGAAAATCACGATCACTTTCCGAAATTACACGCTGCAACTTCGTAGAAATTTCAAGGCAACCGTCACAAAAATCCTGATTGTCTGGCAGTTGCTACACCGCAGTGGCGGTGTGTAAAAGTACCTTAAGGGTACCGTCACACCTGCTGATGTCGCCGGAGATATCGCCGGCGACGCTCAGGGGTGCGCACGTTTTTGGCGCCCCGTCAGCGTCGCCGTCGCGTGTTTACACGCGGCGATACCTCCGGCGACGCACCGGCGATGCTACAGGCAGAATCGCCACTGTGGTGTCTACAAACCCCAGCGGTGATGCTGTAACATGCTCCCATCGCCTGTAACATCGCCGATCGGCATGTTACATGGGGCGATGTGTACACATAGCCCCAGAGTGCTCGCCTGGTTTCAGAGCACTGCTCAGAGGCGATATTTACCATCGACATTGCCCCTTTACATTAGGCGATGCAGCGGCGCTGTCGCTGCCAATAGGCCAAGCCCCTGCATCGCCTATGTAATCGGTGGCGATGTCACCAGGTGTGACGGTACCCTTACATGGGGCGATGTGCACACATCGTCCCAGAGTGCTCGCCTGGTTTCAGAGCACTGCTGAGAAACCAGGCGACCACTCAGAGGCGATATTTACCGCCGACATTGTCCCTTTACATTAGGTGATGTAGCGGCGCTGTCGCCGCTGATAGGCCACGCCCCTGCGTCACCTATGTAATCGGCGGCGATGATGAGGTGTGACGGTACCCTAAATGACAAAAAATGAAAACCCATTGACCTGGATGGGATTTCATCTGAGTGATCTGTTTTTATGCAGTGCAAAAAACATATGAGAACACACACACAGTGTGAATGTAGCCAAAAAGCAATAAATCCTAGGTTGTTTTTTTCTAGACTGCGTTTTTTCCTGCAGATTTGCTGCATTTTTGGTGCAGTTTTTGCTGCAGATTTGCAATACTGTAGAAACTATAGCAAAATGCAGAAAACAATTGACAGGTCATTCTTTCAAAAATGCAGCAAAACCTGTGGTGTTTCCACTCTCTGTGGCAAAAAAAACCCAGTGTGTAGACAAGCTAATCCCAGAATCACATAGGTTTTGATGTTAACCAAAAATGCAGGAAAGGATTAGCATAGATTAGCATAAATCGCAGGCAAATTCGGAGCAAAAACGCACTGTGGGAACTAGGCCTTAGGGCTATGTTCACACTGGGCATTTTTTCCACTGTTTTGTGCAGTGCAGAGCACTTAAATTAAATCCCAGCCAAGTGATCTGTTTTTTTCCCTTTTTTGGGAGCACCTTTTTACGAATGGGCATGTTAGTTTCTGTCGCATTTTTCCCATAGAAGCCATTGTTAATGGAAAAGCAAACTCAAAACAAAAAACAGATCAGAAATGGATGATTCGTTTTTTTTCTGCTGTTTGGAGAACAGCTCTAGTTTGCAGCTAAAAACGCACCAGAACAGAAAAAAAAACCACCGGACAGTGTAATGTGGCCACAAGCATGGTTTGTGTACAAAATTCAAGTTCCAGACACTAGATAATAATATAATAAATAATAAAGCTTTATTTATATAGCGCCAACATATTCCGCAGCGCTTTACAATGTAGGGTTAGAGTACAGAAAATATAATACAGTAAGTAATTACAGTAGAGAACAAATACAGTACAATAATTGGATACAAAACAATAGGCATAGAATCAATGTAAAAAAAGAAAATACAATAAGTAAAGCAAGAAATGAAGGTGACCCTGCTCAAAAGAGCTTACAATCTACGACGGGATAGGGGTTGCACAAGGTACAGGGGCTTATTGCACTGATGGTCCAGGCATCTTGAGGAAATGGGGCATAGAGATAAGCTTACATGGATGGTCATTATACAATCTGTGTAGACCTTTTTTGGTTTGGTGGAGTTTATAGGAGAGTAATATCCAGAGGGATAGCCCATTCACTGTCTACAGTACAAAGGACTTCTATTAGGGAGTATGATAGGCCGCCTTAAAAAGATACGTTTTTAGGGATCGTCTGAAGCCATGCAAGTTGTGGATAGTCCTGATTTCTTGGGGTAAAGCATTCCAGAGTTTTGGTGCAGCTCTGGAGAAGTCTTGGAGCCGGGAGTGGGAGGATCGGATTAGTACAGATGTCAGTCGAAGGTCATTTGAGGAACGTAGAGAACGGGTGGGGTGATAGACAGAGATGAGGGAGGAGAGGTAGGGGGGTGCTGCATTGTGAAGAGCTTTGTGGGTGAGAAGAAGCAATTTGAATTTGATCCTGTAGTATACGGGCAGCCAGTGCAATGACTGGCACAGAGCAGAGGCATCTGAGTAACGATTGGCCAGATGGGTGATCCTGGCTGCTGCATTAAGGATGGACTGGATAGGAGAAAGTCTGGTGAGGGGGAGGCCGCTTAATAGACAATTGCAATAGTCAAGGCGGGAATGGATGAGGGCCACGGTGAGGGTTTTTGTTGTTTCCAGGGTGAGAAAGGGGCGGACTCTAAAGATATTCTTCAGGTGTAAGCGACATGAGCGGACGAGAGATTGTGTGTGGGAGGAGAAGGAGAGATCGGTGTCAAACATAACACCCAGACAGTGAGCCTGCTGCCTAGGCGTTATCGTGGTGCCACAAACTGAGAGAGAGATGTCCGATTTAGGGAGGTTAGTGGATGGGGGGAGCAGAAGAAGTTCAGTTTTGGAAAGGTTTAGTTTCAAATAGAGAGTGGACATGGTATTGGAAACTGCAGCTAGACAGTCATTGGTATTCTTTAATACCGCAGGGGTAAGGTCAGGGGCTGAAGTGTATAGTTGTGTGTCATCAGCATAAAGATGGTACTGAAAGCCAAATCTGCTGATGGTCTGTCCAATTGGGGCTGTGTAGAGAGAGAAGAGGAGAGGGCCAAGGACTGAACCCTGAGGGACCCCAATAGTGAGGGGAAGAGGGGAAGAAGTGGAGCCAGCAAAAGATACACTGAAAGAGCGGTCAGAAAGATAGGAGGAGAGCCAGGAGAGAGCAGTGTCCTTTATGCCAATGGAGTGCAGCATAGAGAGTAGGAGCTGATGGTCGACAGTGTCAAAAGCTGCAGAGAGATCAAGGAGAATAAGCAGAGAGTGGTCACCATTACGTTTTGCTGTCAGAAGGTCATTGGTCACTTTGATGAGGGTGGTCTCTGTAGAGTGAAGGGGGCGGAAACCAGACTGTAATGGGTCTAGCAGAGAGTGAGCGGAGAGGTAACGGGTGAGGCGGGAATAGACCAGGCGCTCCAGGAGTTTAGAGATGAAGGGGAGATTGGAGACTGGTCGGTAGTTATTTGTGCATGATGGGTCGAGAGTGGTTTTCTTTAATAATGGAGTAATGATCGAGTGTTTGAAGGAGGAGGGGAAGATGCCAGAAGAGAGGGAGAGATTGAAGATTTTGGTTAGATGAGTGGTGACGACTGGAGAGAGGAACTGGAGCAGGTGTGAGGGAATGGGGTCAGTAGTGCATGTGGTGGGACGAGAGGAAGAAAGGAGCCTGGAGACTTCTTCTTCTGTGACTGGGTCAAATGTGTAGAGTGAGCGGAGGAGATGTGGGGAAGAATGGGGGTGGCAGTGCTTGGAGGCTGAGAGCTGATTTCCTGGCAGATGTTGTCTATTTTCTCCATGAAGTAGGAAGCTAGGTCATCAGCACAGAGGTCAGTGATGGGGGCCTGCACTTTAGGACTGAGGAGAGAGTGAAAGGTGTCAAAGAGTTTTTTTGGATTGTTGGATAGTGAGGAGACCAGGGTGGTGAAGTAGGTCTGTTTGGCAAGGTGAAGGGCAGAGTTGTAGGTTTTGAGCATGAATTTATAGTGGATAAAGTCTCCTGGTGAGCGAGTTTTCCTCCATAAACGTTCAGCACTCCTCGAGCATCGCTGGAGGAATCGAGTTTGTGGTGTGAGCCAGGGCTGTTTTGTTCTCTGTTTGGAGGTTCTGAGGGTGAGGGGCGCTACTTGGTCCAGGGAGCTTCTGAGAGAGTCATTGTAGTGATTTACTGCCTGATCTGGACAGGAGATTGAAGAGATTGGGACAGAGATGAGATGAGGGAGTCTGTGAGAGCTTGAGGGTTAGATTTCTGGATGTGTGATAGGTAGGATTGGGCTGTGTTGGCCGAGGGTTAGTGAGTGAGAAGGAGAGAATGTTGTGGTCAGAGAGTAGAGGTGAGTTATCCAAGAGGGAGGATGAGCAGAGCCGGGTAAAGACCAGGTCAAGGGTGTTACCGTTTTCGTGCGTCTCAGAGGTTGAGAGCTGTGATAGGCCAAGAGAGGTAGTTAGAGATAGGAGCTGGGATGCAGATGGGGAGATGGGGCTGTTTATAGGAATGTTAAAGTCTCCCAGAATAAGAGTTGGTAAATCTGAGGACATGAAATGCGGGAGTCAAGCGGAGAAATGGTCGAGGAACTGGGTGGGTGACCCTGGGGGACAGTATACCACTGCTACTTTGAGGTGGAGGGGATAGAATAGCCTAATGGTATGGACCTCAAAAGAAGGGAATGAGAGTGATGGGGCTGGAGGAATGACCTGGAAAGTACATTGTGGGGACAGGAGGAAGCCAACTCCACCACCACGTCTGTTCCCAGGTCTAGGGGAGTGAGAGAAGTTTAGGCCGCAGTGAGAAATGGCAGCCGGGAAAGCAGTGTCTGAATCCTGGATCCAGGTTTCTGTGAGGGCCAGCAGGTTGAGAGAGTTGGAAAGGAAGTAATTGTGATGATATGAAACATTGTTCCAGTGTTTTATCTTCTGCAGGAGCAAAAAGTCATTGCCTTCACAACTCTTGTTATTTTCTTTTGGATTGGATTGACAGGTTGACCTCAACTTGCTCCCTTTTTTTTCCCTTTATTTTTGTGTGTTAAAACTAGCAGCATGCTATATTCACACACACAGTTTCTGATCCTTTTTTTGCATTTTTTTTTGCAGTGTAATGGCCACTTTACACGTCCCAACGTCGGTCCGAAATTTGATCCGACGCCGCGGGAGCGCGCTTTTTCCGGGCAGACTTCCAAGATTGCATTGGAGATTTACACAGCGCGATATCGGCAGGCAACGCTCCAACGATGTCTACGCCCCCCTTGTACGGCCGACCCAGGAACGACCATTTAACATGGGAGAGAATAGGGGACGTTGTACTTCACATTGTAGTTGGGCTTTTACACAGCCCGATCCGGCTACAACGTCCTTCCAATATCGGGCCGTTGGAGAGCACGCTCATTTGATCCCCGATATCGTTTTGGCATCGTTCGTGCATCGTATTGGACGTTTAAACCATACAACGCACGAACAATATCGGGGCCAACGCACGAACCACGTGACTTTTTGTCGGAGTTGGACGCCAATATCGGGACGTGTAAAGTGGCTATAAGGCTGCTTTCACACTACAATTTTGTGAAATCCAATGCTGTCTGATATAAATCGGACAGCATCGGATCCAAACTGATCCCTGCAATCGAATGCCAAATAGGCATCCGATTCCGACATTTTGCAGGATCAGTTTGGCCGGCTCCTCCTGTCATCTCGCTCCTCTCTGCCTCCTGTCACCTGTCTGTCACCTGTCTGTCCCCTGTTCTCCCCGTTACTTACGCTTCTCCCCATGTTTTCCTGCTCACCTCCAGTACTCCCGCTTCTCCCCTCTTCTCCCCTGTGTTTTCCTGCTCACCCTCGGTACTCCCCGCTTCTCCTCTGGTGCTCCCCGCTTCTCCCCTGTGTTTCCCCCTCTTCTCCCCTCCCCTCCGGAATAAAAAATAATAAACCATCTTTATTCTCACCTGTCCACAAGTCCCCCGGCGTCTCCAGCTATATCTTCTGATCCTAGGACCTCGCATGATGTCACAGTCACATGACCGGTTATCGCGGTAACCGTTCATGTGACTGTGACATTACAGCAGGTCCTACAGGCAGGAGGTGCTGGATACGCCGGGGGACTCGTGGACAAGTGAGCATACATATTCTTTATTTTTACATTCAAATGTTTTTTTATTGAAAACAGATAAAATGTACAGGTCATACAATTTTTCATCAGCATTTTTCAGCAAAACAAATTTTGGTAAATGTATATCATAGTGTAGACATCAAGCTATAGGATGTTGATGAACGTAACATAGCAATATGTATAGGGTTTAGAACTTGCAAATATAATCATCACTAAATCCATTTATATAACAGTTAGCATTTGGGTCAAGTGACCAGTAATATTTAGACAAATACGAATGTACCAGGAGAAAAAGGGCACCAAGAAGCCTGTTTCAGCAGAACCTGGCGTTAATGTCCATTATGGATGCAAAATTCCCTTTTAATGCTCAATCCACAGATCAAGTATGATGAAAACCAAGGAAAAAGAGATGGCACTCACCGGGATGAATTGCTGTGGTGCTTTATCTACAAGTTCGTTAGAACATCGTGCAGGAAGGGGGTGCCTGAACAGACGACGGCACCGTTTTGCGCACTTGTTGCACTTCAACGGGTCTTTATCTTTAGACAAATAGATGCCGTTGATTGTAGTAATTTTAAAATCACAAAAAGATAACAGAAGGGAGGAGCAAGAACAGGGGTTGGGGGTTGGGGAGAGGTTATAACCAGGGTATGGAAAGCCCTTAGATGAATTGGATAGATATAAGAGAATATTGTTGTAATAATATCGGCCTATATAACGTCAGGACCTATGTCGGGGAGTTAGGAGTCATATTCTTTATTTTTAACCCCTGCTTTACTAAATTTTACTTCATGCTAGCCGCAGTCTTGAAAAATCAGCAGCTGCGGCTGCAATTGCAGCCATCCGGATGCAACAGGACCGGAGGGCACATTTGGCCCTCCGGTTCTGTGTGCTGATCCGGTCCAGGGCTGTCTGGTTTACACCGGACAGCCCCGGACCGGACCTTGCCGTGGTGTGAAGCCAGCCTTGTTTTTTGATATGGCTGTGTTTAGCGTTGGATACATCTTTGCATTACGGATCGTTCTTGTGTACTGTAGCAGACGCCCAAGTCCTGGTGTATGTAGTTTGTAATGATGTGTTTGATGGAGCTATTGTGTCCCTGAAAATGGATGGATGGATTTCCTTGCCACAAAACACCCTCCTCATTGACAATCCATGTTGCCTTCGCCATACAGGATCATGTACCAAGGAGGCCTCTGTGTTTAGTTTAGTGGCACATCTGAATTGTGGGTACATACAGTTGTGGCCAAAAGTATTGACACCCTGCAATTCTGTCAGATAATACTCAGTTTCTTCCTGAATATGATTGCAATCACAAATTCTTTGGTATTATTATCTTCATTTAATTTGTCTTCAATGAAAAAACACAAAAGAGAATGAAGCAAAAAGCAAAACATTGATCATTTCACACAAAACTCCAAAAATGGGCCAGACTTTTGTCTCATCTGACCAGAGGACCTTGCAATCATTTTCAGGAAGAAACTGAGTATTATCTGACAGAATTCCAGGGGTGTCAATACTTTTGGCCATAACTGTAGGTACACTTCAGTACACACACGCAAACATGTGTGCAGACAAATACTTCAGTTCAGCCATGGCAACTCTGCCATGGTATGGACCAATGCAGGCACATATGTGCATAGTGTGGTTTGTATCTTACCCCCATCACCTACAGACGCACACATAGCCATTGTTTAGTGTAATCCACTGTACTACACAAGACCGCTCCTGTGTGACGCTTTGGCACATCGAAAGTGTGTTGCAAGAGCCACAATTGACGAAACGAGCATATACTTTGTTCAAACTTCGATAGACAATCGCGTCATGTATTAGCCAGCCTTCCAGAGCAGGCCGACCAATGGTAACGCTGTTGCGTTGTCCAATGGGGCGCGGTGTAAACCACTGTGGCACGCCTATCTCCTCGCCGCGCTGAACATGTACGCCCACATTGCCTTTGACATTGCGGCGTGTGAAGCGGCGATGGAATTAGGCAAGATTGGTTCCGCTGTAGGTGAGGCGATTTCCGGAGCGACACATCGCCTTAGCTTCAGGGCGACATTGCAGCGTCTGATGCCGCCATTGGCGATCTGAGGTGAGCAAGAAAATCGGGAGCGCGCATGTTAGATCGCCGCATATCGCCAGGCGATATTGCGGCGTGTGACGGTACCTTTATATATATCTATAGTATATGAAATGTGGAAGAAAAAGGAAAACGACACCAAGAACTGATAAAACACTTATCAGCAATAGTAAAACTAATGCAAGAAAAACAAGTAAAGGCTTGCTTTCTCCCTGTTAATTTGTACAGCACTGTACACCGCAACAGTGTAGAGAATAGTAATGAAGCCAATTCTTCAACTGCTGTTCATTTGTTAAGTCTGTGTCATTCTGTGTTTATCCTACGCTCTATGCTGAGGGATTACATTGGGCTTTACATTTGAATTTCTGATTAACGTGATTCAGACTGAATCCCCAAACAAAAATTCACTGCAGGGAGGCAGATGAGTCACTTTGAACTCCTGTCTGGCCTGTGGTCCAGCGGTGTTAATGTTAATTTTTTACGCATCTTCTTAGGCATGCATACAAGTGCAGTCAACGGCAGTTTTACGCACCTTTTGAAAAGAAGAATACTGTTAAAAAGAAGCCACACAGAGTCCAGAGTAACTATGCTGCTAACTCTGTAGATGGAAACAATGTAAGTGTTCATCATAGAGCACGGGAGAAACATGAACTCATCCAAAGTGTTCTGTATCCCAAATTGCCATCATTGGCATTCAACAACCCACAAAAAAAACAAGTCCCCACTCATGTCCATCATCAGCTAATGGAAATATAAGAGGTTTTCACGTTACTGGTAGTACAAAGGCTCTCAAAGTGTTAGGGCTTCTCACCCCCAAAAGGAAAATCAGCCAATCCTGCAATCCCAAATCCAAATGTCCCTCTCCCTTCAGAGCACTACAATGTGCCTAAATCACAGTTAACGTGCACGTTTGCTATTGTAGTGAGGAGAGCACACTTAACTTTATGGGGTAGTCTTTCCAGAAGCACAAGCTGGGCACAACTACAAGGGCTTAATTGCAATTTTTAATTCTGCAACTTTCACTATGTTTTAATCAATGGGTGTTTTCGAGAGACAAAATAGTCATTAATGCTGTGGATGAATTCCCAGAGGGGTGTAATTTCCAAAATTTGGACACTTCAGGGGGTTTCTGCTGTTTTGGCACTTAGGGGCTTTGCATATGGAGTCCGCAAACTATTCTAGGAAAATCTGTGCTCCAAAACTCAAATGTTGCTCCTTCCCTCCTGAGAGGGTGGGGTATTGCCACGTTCAGTAGACATTACATTATTGGGTCTTTTTTAGTCATTTTCCATTGTGAAAATTGAAAATTTGGGGCTAAAATCATTTTAGTGGTAAAAATATGATCATTCTTTCTTTACTGCTTAATAATATAAAATTTTGGGACACCACTGTGGTGTCCATATATTTACTGCACCCATCCTTCCCTTCTGAGCTCAGCATTGTGGCTCAATAGTAGATTTTAACCCCATATGGTGTATCGGCATACTCAGGGAGAAATTGAATGGTCCGTTTCCTCCTATAAGGGCCACGTCACACGGTTCAATCTTGTGAACGATATCACGATCCGGAATTTTGACGGCTTGAGCGATATCGTTTGTGCATCGTTGCGTGTAAACAAGCGATCTTTCAGTGAAAAATGTAATGATTGTTTGGGGGAAGATTTGTGAGCAGGACCTCAAATCCGTCGTTCATCATTCAATTAACCTGCGTTGAACCTGCTGCATCGTGCTGTGTGACACCTCTCAAACGATTTGAATCTCGATTTTGCCTATTCCTGATGCTAGATGGTGTTGATCGCTGAGTAGTACGAACAATCGCTGGCGCGTTGCCAAATTTAACATCGTTAAACAGATCTATGCTTGTGACACCGCACAAACCATATCCATACATTGTTCTAACGATCTCGATCACGTGACTTTTCTGCCGATATCGTTCACAAGATTGAACCGTGTGACGTGGCCCTTATCCTTTTTGAAAATTAAACCTTTGGGGCCAAAGCAACACTTTGTGGAAATTTTTTTATATTTTTATTTTTCTCAATTAGGTTTTTATTAAAGATTTTAGCAATATATAAACAAAAACATTCAAATATAAATGTAAACATCTCAGGTTATATTATGTCTTTAGACGTAAAAGCAATATACTAATTTATCCTCAAAAATGAAAGCGAGAACTCAGGGAAGAAGAGAAAGGGGAAAAAAGAGAGTAGGTCATAGGGAGAATGGGACAAAAAAGAGAGAAAAAAGGGAAAAAGTAAGATCCAGTATTCGTTCCTCCTTAACCTCCCTGGCGGTATGATTATGTCAGGAATTTTGTGCTAAAAGCGGTACCATTTTTTGGCATGGAAATTTGGTGTTATGTACAGTAGGCCTGCAATTCTTAGTAATTACCTGATCAAAGAAGACTCTAGCCTTCCTAGCGGTATTCCCGAGCCTGACTCGGGGTTAACATTCACTGCCAGAAGCGGTAACCCCGAATCAAGCTCGAGCTTACCCGCGGTCGCGGCAGATGCGGTGAAAAAACCGCATCTGCCGCGATTGCCGCATAGCCGCCGCACTTGCGGCGCGGTTGCGGTAATCGCCATAGTAAGTATAGGGGGACTTACGGCAGGTGCGGCAAGTGCGGTTTTTTTCGCGGCCGCACCTGCCGCAAGTGCAAAACCGCACTTGCCGCACCTGCCGCAAGTCCCCCTATACTTACTATGGCGATTACCGCAACCGCGCCGCAAGTGCGGCGGCTATGCGGCAATCGCGGCAGATGCGTTTTTTTCACCGCATCTGCCGCGACCGCGGGTAAGCCCGAGCTTGACTCGGGGTTACCGCTTCTGGCAGTGAATGTTAACCCCGAGTCAGGCTCGGGAATACCGCTAGGAAGGTTAAGGTACCTTTACACGCCGCTACGGAAGGTTGGAAACCACCGGGTGTCGGTGACAATTGTATCTTGTACCGCCAAAACACCGCGAGGTAGCGGCGTGTAATTCAGGTTGTTGCCACCAGTCACTGTCGACACCTGTCTTTCAGCAGTGCTCAAAAACAGGTAGATTTAAACCCTATGGTAGTGGCATGTAATCGAGGAACAGGAAGGTTTTTTCGACACCTGGTGAACTCCCTGGGGCGTGACACAGCGTCCGGGATACCGCGCCCCATCAGCGATCATTGGTGGAAGCTCCTGCGTTACGATTGGATGTCCCTGCATAGGGCGGCATATTTAAGGAGCTGACCAGTCACACTACACAATTGCAATAGCATCATGTATTAGCCAGCCTTCCTGCGCTGGCTGGCCAATCATGATGCTATTGCATTGTCCAATCATCGTACGAGCGTCTCGGAATCCACAACTCTGGCACGCCTATGTGTTGTCCCTGCTGCCCCAGAAACTCCCATTTTGCCTTGTGGTAGCGGCGTGTAAATGAGGGAAGGTGCTCTACAGAAGGTAACCTGCGGCACCCGTCGGTGTCTCCAGGGATAGAAAAAGCCTTCTGTAGCGGCGTGTAAATGCGGTATCGGGTAACGTTAGTAACCGTTGAAACGTGCTCGTGAACGTGAGACACCCGGTGGTTTCCAACCTTCCGTAGCGGCGTGTAAAGGTACCTTTACATTGTGATCTCGCTAAAGAGGGAGTTAAGAAAAGAGTCCCAATGGAACCATCTTTGAGCTGTCTCTTCACGTTCTTTTTGGGTCTGGGCAATCAAAGTTTCCATACGTCTGGTTAAACCCACCTCCTGCAACCAGTCTTCTAGCGTTGGGGAATGAGTTTGCTTCCACAGTCTATGAATAATCGTCTTAGGCGCTTGCAGTAGGTATCGTAAAAGGGATTTTTTATACACAGATTTTGGAATAGAGGTCATATATAATAGGACCGCCTCTGAGATATGAAGTGGAGTTATCCTGGTGACTTCAGTAATCACCTTCAATACACTTTTCCAAAAGGATCAAGGATCAGGCATGGCCACCATATATGTGCCATTGATCCTGTTTCACGACCGCATCTCCAGCAAAGGTCCAAGATCTCTGGATACCACCTATGCAGAGCCTGGGGTATTCCAATATATATATACATATATATATTTTAAAACTAGTTTCTTGTGACCTGGTGGCAATGAATGATTTATGGGAGAGAAATAACATCTGTTCCATTGCTTTACAGTAAACGATTTTCCAAGCTTTCTCCCAAGCTTTGCAGACGGGAGGGACCTCTGCCCCTTCGACCGTAAGTAGTCTGTATAGATTTGCTATGGCATGTGTAAGTGGAAGATCAGAAAGGCACCAGGTCTCAAAAGTCGTCAGGGGCGGATGATGTCATGAGCTATAGTTAGCAAAGAAATAAAATGTTGGAGCTGCATGTGTTCAAACCTGTGGCGTGTGCGTAAGGGCCCCGTCACACCTGGCGACAGGGCTGGGGATGTCGGCGGCGACTTGCGGGAGCGCGCACGTTTATGGCGCTCCACCAGCGTCGCCATCCCCCATTTACATGGGGCGACATCTCCAGCCCCGTGCCGGCGAGCTGTCAGGCGGCATCGCCGCCGGGGTGTCTGAACACTCCAGCGGCAATGCAGTACAATGGGAGCCTATGGCTCCCATCGCCTGACAGGTCGCCAGCAGCCGGTTACATGGGGCGATGTGTGCACATCGCCCCAGATCGGTCGCCTGGTTTCAGAGCACTGCTCTGAAACCAGGCGACCTCCCGGCACCGCCGACATCGCCCCTTTAAATGAGGTGACGTAGGGGCGATGTCGCCACCAATAGGCCACGTCACCACTACGCCTATGTAATAGGCGGCGATGTTACCCCGTGTGACGGGCCTTAATAGATCTCTCCCATTCATATCAGAAAGGGGCAGGAGGGTTTCTCTCTGAGTCACTTGGTGTGTACGTAAGGGTGATTTCTTCATGCTATTAAGAAAAAAATTAGAAGAGCAACCAGGGGGGAACTTTGGGTTTTCTGTTCTAGGTAATAGAGGCCCCTAAGGGTACCGTTACACGCGGCAATGTTGCCAGCAACTTCACAGGAGCGAGCACGTTTTTGGCACTTTTCCAAGATTGCCTTGTAGATGTCACACAGGGAGATATTGTAGGCAATGCAACTAGGATGTTGAAAGCAACTTTGATTTACTGGGTATGAGCAACCCAGCGAGCGATCCTTAACATTGTAGTGAATAGGGGAAGTTGCTTTCAATGTCGCTATTGCGGTGTCACACAGAGCAATGCTAGCAGATTGCCTGAGCAACTTAGCCAGGTTTCAGAACATGTTCTGCAACCTGGCAACTCCACTCAAGCAACTTGTTGGCATTGAATTTCCCTGTCACACGTAGCAATGCACTAGCAATGTTGCTTCAACTTCGCCATACCCCTGAGTTGCCGACGATGTTGCCGCGTGTAACGGTACCTTTAGGGTCAATCAAAGAGTCTCCTCCTGACAATCTGCACTTTCAAAGCTTATGATAGGCTAAATGGTATCTAAATCGTACGTTTGGACAGGTCATATCAGGTCCAAGGGGGGTTGACACTGACAATGGGCAAACAGTCTACGTAATCTGCACCCACAATTTTGACTTTGAGTTATGTAGCAGATCCAACACTCTTGCATATGCTGACGCCCTATGATAACGGCAATCAGGAAGACTCATCCCACCTATCTCCTTTTGTCTAGTTAGAATATTAAATTTGAGTCTTGGATGTCTCCTCGAACAAATAAAGTGACCAAAATATTGTTTGACCTTGTTCCAGAAGAATGACGGAATGTAAATCGGGACAGTCTGTAAGTGATAGCGCAGTCTAGGAAGTCCTGTCATTTTCAGAATGTTAACCTTTCCAAACCAGGAGAAATTGCCTTGACTCCAAAGGTACCGTTACATGAGGCAATGTTGCCGACAACATTGCCCAAAAGTGACGTAGGCATCGCTGTTGCCATTGAAATCGCTAGTGCGTTACAACGTGTGACAGGGCGATTCAACTGCGATAAGTTGCTTGAGCAGAGTTGCCAGGTTTATGAACATGTTCTGAAACCTGGCAATGTTGCTCAGGTGATCTGCTAGCATTGCTCTGTGTGACACCGCAATAGCGAGGTTAAAAGCAACTTCCCCTATTCATTACATTGATAAGGATCGCTCGCTGGGTTGCTCATACCCAGCAAATGAAAGGTTCTTTCAACATCATAGTTGAGTTGCCTACGATATCTCTGCGTGTGACATTTCCAAGTCAATCTTGGAAAAGTGGCAAAAACGTTCTCGCTCCTGTGAAGTTGCTGGCAACATCGTAGCAACGTTGCCTCATGTAATGGTACCTTAAAGGGAACCTGACCTCTAAAAATGACCCCTTAGCCTGTTTTAACCTGTCCCTGCACCATAGTAATCCATTTCTAGGCATCCCTTTCTGTCCCAAAAGCGCTATTTGAAAGTTTATAAAAGTAGTTTTTTCACCTGTTGTTCTGCAGCTTCACATTATATGTGAAGCCGCAAAAGGCGGGCTTATGTGGCTCTCCCCACCGCCGGTGTGTTAATTATGCACGCCCATATGGGCGTGCTATAGAGCAGAGACTGCTTGTGCTGCCGGGGGCAGTAAAGGCGATATGACGAAAATCGCGTCATATCGCCTGTACCACCCCCTGGCAGCACAAGCACAGTCCTCTGCTCTAAAACACGCCCATATGGGCGTGCATAATTAACACGCCGCCATGTACAAATGGAACAATGTGTCCATGATTTCACTGCAACCAGCCAGCAAATTGCCAGTGAAATTGCATGCAATATTGCGTCGTGTAACGGTACCCCAAGGGTGCCTTCACACTGTGGGGTGATCCGGTCCGGGGCTGTCAGGGATGAACCTGACAGCCCTGGACTGGATCAGCACCCAGAACCGGAGGGCTTAAATGCTCTCCGGTCCGGTGTGCAGCCGCACGCAGCTCCCGCTGCTGATAGGTCAGGACCGCAGCGCCGATCAGCAGCTGCACACCGGACCAGAGGGCAAATTAGCCCTCCGGTTCTGTGTGCTGATCCAGACCAGGGCTATCGGGTTAATCCCTGACAGCCCCGGACCGGATCACACCGCAGTGTGAAACTGCCCTAAAGGTACCTTTACACGTCGCAACATTGCATGCAATTTCACTTGCAACTTACTGGTTGCAGTGAAATCATGGACACATTATTCTATCTTGTTGCTGTGTACAAATGGAACAATGTGTTCATTATTTCACTGAAACCAGTACGTTGCAAGTGAAATTGCATGCAATGTTGCGATGTGTAAAGGTACTGTGAGGTGTAGCGGTGTTGGGGAGGCAGGGAACCAGGCACGGACAGTTCTCAACTCACGGTTTATTGATCTCCGTCCGGTTACAGTCACCAAAACACAGATGCGGAGCGCAGCCGGCACACTTCACACCGCTTGGTGTATCTCCCGACCGCTGACAGGCTCTATCAGCCCCACCAGAGATAATCCCTTCCCAGGACCACTTCAACTTTCCTTCAGAGCTTCTTAATCAGGCTCTGCACTGGAGAAAATCTCACTCCAGACTCAAGGAACCACACCCAGGGTTCCTATGTCCTCTTAACCCCTTCTGCTCTGAGAAGAGGAATCCCATCTAATACCTGGCATGGAGTACATCCTGCGGCACTGGAGCACGCACCCAAAGAGGCACATACCGGTCGCAGCATACCGACCCGGCCGGTGCCTCACATATCCCCCCCCTATGTTCAAGCGTATGGGTTTGAACACCAGGCCATAACCCTGGGCCCTGTGAGGGGACCACGTCACGGCGTGGAGCACCGGCGGAGCCAAGCAGGGGCACCCGGGGGTACCAGCGGTGCCAGACCCCACGAGCAACCAACCCGTTCGGGCTCCCGGCACCCACCAACCCCGGACGGGTACCAACGACAGAGCCCTGGGGCCCTACGAGGGTAACGGGGTCGGCGCGTGGCACTGCTGCACCGTTCCGGACGGGGAGTCGGCGCGGCCGGCGCACGGGGCTCTGCACCCGGGGGTTAGTCACATCAAGTCCTCTGGGTATCCCGGGGGCGGGATCCTCGGGCTCCGGGCCCTGTCTATCCTTCATCCGAAGGGCCATATACCCGTTCCACAATACCCGGAACAAGGGCATATCCCTCCCCAGCACAACATCATAAGGGAGATCCTTTACCACCCCAACCACATGTTGAACCCGCCTAGCTGGGGTAGCAAACGTGACACGCTTCATTGGATACCTGCGATGATCCCCATGGACACTCATCACCCTGACCGTACGGCCGGTGGATTTGGTCCTGGAGACCAAGGAGGCACACACGAGGGTCACGTTGCTCCCTGAGTCCAGTAGGGCCGTCACCTCATGACCGTTAAGCCGTACGCGGCACAGTACATTCTCAGCATCCCGGGGGGCCGAGCCCCGTTTTCCGACGAGGTGGGCGAACATGGACCGCCTCCGGGAATAGTCACAGTCCATTGGTTCCCCGTTGAGGGGACACTGCGCCATCATATGTCCCACCTCCCGGCATCTTCTACATCGGGGTGGTTCCCCGCTATACCAGGGGCCAAACCGCGGCTGTCCGGATCGCTGCTTTGCTGCATGGGGAGGCCCGTTTTCAGCCTGAGCCGGGCGCTCGCCCGCCCGGGGGCCGGGTTGGGGGTCCCTACTGTCTGGTGTGGTGGGCGCGGCCTTGCGGGTAGCCCGCATTGTCCCAGTGTCCCGGATCAGTTCCTGTGTGGCCACATGGCGCTCCACCACGTTCACCAACTGGTCTAGGGAACCCGGGTCACTGTGTCCCACCCACTTTTGTATGGGGACGGGCAGCGTACGCACGAAGCGATCCACCACCACCCGCTCTACCATCTGAGCCGGACTCAGGGCTTCAGGCTGCAGCCATTTTTTAACCAGATGCAACAAATCATAGGCCTGTGAGCGCACGGGTTTGCCTTCCTCGTAGGCCCATTGGCTCACCCGTTGGGCCCTCACATATGTATTGACCCCGGTACGGGCCAATATCTCCCCCTTCAGGGCTCCATAGTCCAGGGCATCCTCAGTACACAGGTCTATGTATGCCTTTTGGGGATCACCAGTCAAATAGGGCGCCAGCACCTCGGCCCACTGGGCAACCGGCAGTCTCTCCCGTTCAGCCACCCGCTCAAACACGGCCAGGAATGCCTCCACATCATCCCCCGGGGTCATCTTTTGCAGCGCTTGTCTTACCGCTTTACGGACGCTGCAGTCGTCACCTGGTCCTCGGGGCTGATCCCCCGGTATGGTCCGCACAGCCTCGATCAACAGGGCCATCTGCTCCTGGTGCCTCCTCTCTTGCTGCTGCTGAGCTTCCTGTTGCTGCTGCTGGGCCAGCACCAGGTGTTTGAGCACCTCCTCCATGCTGGCTGCTGGTTTGTGTTGTAATGTAGCCGGCCGAATCCAGGACATGCGATGCCGGGCACCACGCAAGAGACTGGCTGCAATGATGACTGCTGCTCCTCTTACTTATCAGCCGCTCATTAGCCTCATGAAACGTCACTTCCCCACCGAA
The DNA here is from genome assembly GCA_033576535.1 of Allobates femoralis. Lineage (NCBI taxonomy): Eukaryota > Metazoa > Chordata > Amphibia > Anura > Aromobatidae > Allobates > Allobates femoralis. The sequence continues at coordinate 398,133,987 of JARQOC010000002.1, forward strand.
ACAGAGGGCAACGGTAGTGCCGGCTACACCTCACCGGGCCGGCAATGCCCGCATTCTCCACCATATGTGAGGTGTAGCGGTGTTGGGGAGGCAGGGAACCAGGCACGGACAGTTCTCAACTCACGGTTTATTGATCTCCGTCCGGTTACAGTCACCAAAACACAGATCCGGAGCGCAGCCGGCACACTTCACACCGCTTGGTGTATCTCCCGACCGCTGACAGGCTCTATCAGCCCCACCAGAGATAATCCCTTCCCAGGACCACTTCAACTTTCCTTCAGAGCTTCTTAATCAGGCTCTGCACTGGAGAAAATCTCACTCCAGACTCAAGGAACCACACCCAGGGTTCCTATGTCCTCTTAACCCCTTCTGCTCTGAGAAGAGGAATCCCATCTAATACCTGGCATGGAGTACATCCTGCGGCACTGGAGCACGCACCCAAAGAGGCACATACCGGTCACAGCATACCGACCCGGCCGGTGCCTCACAGTACCTTGAAACTTTAGATTTCCTTCCAATCTGGATAAAAAAGGAAGAAAATTAAGAGCAAACAATTTAGATAATTATATCTATCAATTATAATTTATTGCTTTGCTCAAAGGCCACCTGAACGAGTAATTAGATTTCAGTACATTTGTTTGATGTGCAGAAAGCCCAACATCCAACACCTCTGATTTATCTATGTTGACTTTATAGTTTGACCATTTTCCAAAACCTTCTAGCAAGGACATCAAGGATGTAAAACAAAAAGAAAAAGGGGCGCTGTGTTGGACAACAAAATGGCAACCTAATGGAACAATATGTCCATGATTTCACTGCAACCAGTGAGTTACAAGCAATGTCTGCACAGATATCTCTGTGTGCAACGGTATATTAAGGTATGTTAAATATATCAATAGGCGATCTGCAAAGGCAGAGCATTTGTGTTCCTGACACAGTATCCTTATCCCTTGTCTATCTGGGCATGTACGTATCAACTCCATCAAGTGTTCCATGACTAAAGGTACTGTCACACGGGTCAACATCACCGGCAACTCAGGGGCGTGGAAAAGTTGCAGCAACATCGCTAGTGCGTTGCTACTTGTAGCAGGGTGATTTTAACGGTGATAAGTTGCTTGATTGGAGTTGCCAGGTTTCCCAACATATTGGGAAACCAGGCGATGTTGCTCAGTCGATCTGGCAGAATCGCCCAGTCTGACACAGCAACAGCGATGTTGAAAGCAAATTCCCCCATTCACTGCAATGTTAAATGATGCTGCCTGACTCACATATAAATAAAGTGCGGAGAGAGTGGACTTCCTTGACATAGACATTATGGTGAATCGTCGATCGTGGATTCAAACGGGCATAACCAGGTAGTCCACATCAGTTAAATCTCTCCTGCACGTATCATTTGCCCTTAGTGCCTCCACAATTCGGGCCATCCCTACTGGCCAATTCTTTAGTGCCATATGGATTTGCTTGACCGAGGAACAGTTTGAGGCTCAGGCCAAGGACCTCATGTTTCGATTCCGGGAAGTGGGATACAGTGGGAGGGACTTAAGAGAGCTTATTTAAGGGCCAAGCATACCTCTAGGTCAGAACTCCTTAAGGGGAAGCAGAAGGGTGTTGTGGTGGCAGTGGATATGAAAATCCGCTTCATCATCACCTACTCACAGGAATGGCATACTGTGCGATCGATTCTGATCTTTAAATCTGACCCGTCGCTTGGGGAGTCTCTCTCACTTTACCCTCTTATGACAGCCCACAGAGCCCCGAATTTTAGGGATGCACTGATCCGCCGTCACTATGTTCCACAGGTCCCAAATCCTTTTGGGTCCCGCGGATAAACTCTTGGCTGCTTTCCATGTGGCCACTGCGTGGTGTGCAGCAATGTCCTTCTCTCTAGTTTTTTCTCTAACTCTGTTGGCTCCTGTATGTGCGATATTTGCCATCACATATCCTGTTCCACAGCCAACGTTGTATAGTATGTAACATGCGGTTGTGGCTTAATATATGTGGGATTAACATCAAGGGAGCCATGGAGAAGAGTTAGAGAGCATGTTAGGGACACTGTGACAGCCAAAGACAGTGATGATCTTGACCAGCTAAAGACTCTCCCCCGGCACTTCTGGATTCACCACGACTGTGATCCTAAGACCTTGAGTGTTAGGGGATAGATGTCCTCCACATAGAGATCAGAGGCGGAGACATCAAACGTGCACTGGCAAGACATGAGGCCAGATGGATCATTATAGGGTCCCTAGGGGCCTCAATGAGTCTCTGAGTTTTGCCTCCTTTTTGTAACTTATCCTCATAACTGCCCCTTATTGTTTTTTTTTCTTTCTTTTGTTTCCTGATTTTAACAGTCTGTCCACTGTCCCTGGTGTGTGTGGTTTATACTGTGCATTTTTGTCATGACTGCACTCATGTGCTGTTACTTATATGCCCCCATGCTGGCCTGGCCTGCAGCAGAAAATAAAAAAAAGCTTCTTAGTCACCGCCGTCTCCCGGTCTCTACACTGCTGCTCGGCGTCTTCCGATCATGTGATCAGGCACACAGTATTGATGTCATCGCTGTGTGCCTGATCACATGATCGGAAGACGACGAGCAGCAGCGCAGAGACCGGGAGACGGCGGTGAAGCTCGATCATCGATCACCAGAGGGGTGAGCAAGAAACTTTTCTTATTTTCTGCTGCAGGCCAGGCCAGCATGGGGGCATATGAGTAACAGCACATGGGTGCAGTCCAGGATGAGGGGACATCTTCTTCATAAAGAAGGGGGTGGCGGGTGTATTATGTGAGGAGGGGCATATGAAGGGGGTGGGTGAATTATGTGGGGGGGCCCGGCCTATGGAGGGGGTCAGATCGAGGGGGGCATATAAGTTACAGCATGAGTGCAGGACGAGGGGCCATCTTCATAATGGAGGGTGGCCCTGCTGCATCTTGCATCTATGAGGTATGTTCACACTAGATCAGGTTTTAAATACGTTAGTCTAGGACCATTCTGATAGGGGTCACCGTGGAGTGGTAGAACGGCTTCCGTACCTTTTTTGCAAAAAACGTACTAACTAAGAACCCTGCTGTTGACACAATTTTGCACTTGTTTTTTACTTGTATAGCAGAGATATATTTTTGGACGTTTTTTGCACTGTCTTTTTTGTGATAATGGAGGGGGTGGGTGTATTATTTGCGGGGTATATGGAGGGGGTGGGTGTATTATGTGTGGGGTATATGGAGGGGGTGGGTGTATTATGTGGGGAGGTATATAGAGGGGGTGGGTGTATTATGTGGGGGGGCATATGGAGGGGTTGGGTGTATTATGTGGGGGCATATGGAGGGGTTGGGTGTATTACGTGGGGGGCATATGGAGGGGGTGAGAAGAGCGGGGGATGAGAAAAGAGCGGGGGTGAGTGCATGCTCACATAATATGCACTGTTCCCCCCCCCCCCCCCCAGCCATCTCTCAGCGCAACCTCAGTACTGAGAGGTGGGCAGCGGCAGTGCAGTGCATATTAAATGAGTGGGGGGCACATGACCTCCCGCTCTCTCTGCAGCCCAGCAGCCAGCCTGCTCCAGTCCTGGACACGCTCCAGGGCTGCCCCCAGCCTCCCCTGCAGTGTATGCTCCGTATTCAGATTATAAAACGCACCTCCCACTTTCCCTTAGAATTTGGGGAAACACAAGTGCCTTTTATAATAAAAAAAAAAATACGGTAATTCACAAAACATCAGATATTGTAAATAGGATAAAAAAAACACTAACAGTACACATAATCACTGTCTCCAACTACAGGAACCTGCAAGATAACTACAACCAGTAACCAGCATCCCCCGAAGCAGGGGCGCCTGCGAAACGGATGTAGGGTCCTCCCACAAGCAGCCCCGCCCCAGCTACATAACACATACGGTAAGCTCCTAATGATATTGCAGTAAAGCACAGGACTGAAACCTGATATTATCCCTGATACTGCCATAATGTGCAGGGAATACTTGTCCCGTTGAGAGGTTTACTTTGGATTTCTAGGGCAGAGTGCAATTTACTGGCAATAATATAAAATCTCGATGCATGTAACATTTTTGTAAGCTTTGCAATATCTTTCTCATTGGGAAGTGTTTTACTGTATGTAAGTTTCTTAATAAATTGATTAAAAGCAACTAAAATCCTCCTTTTCTTGGTTAGACAGTAACCAGCAAGGTAGAAGTCCAAAAGAAACACCCGGAGGAGAATTCATTCAAGTCGTCATCAGCTTCATCATCATAACAGGTATGCAAAATAGATATGAATAAATATTAAGATCTATCTATTACACAGGTCAACAAAAAAAAATTTTTTTTCTGGTGCCCAAAATATTTTAATGAATTTGGGGTATTTTTGGGGTGCTGATTCTGAATATGCTATCAGTTTTGCCAGATTGGCTCAAGTTTTTGAGATTTTTGGTATCTTATTTATAGCACTTGTTCGTAAATGCGACGCATCATCTCATTAATTTCTTTGGATTAGTACTTGAACTGAGCAGTTCTCAATATAGTTTTGTGTTAATTAGTGTTCTAAAAGTTTGTTCATAGCTTGATTTTTTGCACTAACTTTATGTTGTTTTCTGTTGTCCAGTGAAAAACATGAACTCATCAAGAAGAAGTTGTCTTAACGATCCAGACTCATTCTGTTACATTTGTGGTGAATATACACTGACAAAACATAGAAGAAACATAACAGACTTCGTTAAAAAAGTAGCAAAAAACGTCTTTTTTGTTACACATTTTACGAAAAATCTCAAAAACTTGAGCCAATCTGGCAAAACTGATGACATATTCAGAATCAGCACCCCAAAGTTACCCTAAATTCAATGAAATATCTTTGGCACCAAAAATGCTGTTGACCAGTGTTATCTATCTCTCCATCTATCCATCCATTGATACACTGTCGATTCCCACCTACAAAGAATGGAGAGGTCTGAAATTTTTATCATGGGTACACTTCAACTGAGAGAAACAGAATCTACAGGAAACCTCTGACCTCTATAATT
>JARQOC010000002.1:398139090-398221662 GCA_033576535.1 Allobates femoralis
GGAGTGGCCTAGTCAGTCTCCTGACCTTAACCCAATTGAAAACTTGTGGAAGGAGCTCAAGATTAAAGTCCACATGAGACACCCAAAGAACCTAGATAACTTGGAGAAGAGTTCATGGAGGAGTGGGCCAAGATAACTCCAGAGACCTGTGCCGGCCTGATCAGGTCTTATAAAAGACGATTATTAGCTGTAATTGCAAACAAGGGTTATTCCACAAAATATTAAACCTAGGGTTGAATAATAATTGACCCACACTTTTATGTTTAAAATTATTAAAAATTCAACTGAGCAACATAACTTTTTGGTTTGTAAGATTTATGCTTCTGTTAATAAATCCTACTCTCGTTTGCAGTTTGAAGGCTCTAACTTATTTGCATCTTATCAAACCACCTAAATCTGCAGGGGGTTGAAGACTACTTGTAGGCACTGTATATAAGTTGCAGAGAAAAAGCGTAACACATTTTGACCCCACCTGGGTCTTGCTCAATGGTTGCGATGAAACACAGACTAATTAGATAATAAATATTGTCTTCCTGAAGGGTGTCACAGGGGTCCTTGGTGTTATGGATTAAATATAGATTAATCCCAAAGGGAAATATTCAGATCACGGTCCTTGCAAACCTCTGCATTGGCATGGTTGTGCCTCCTTCTCCTCTTTGGAAACAGGACAAAGTGCCGGTGATCCGCACTGCTGGATGGAAACACCAGGGCCCAAGAAGTCTGGTGCATTGGTGTAACTTTATTCCAACGCATTTTGGAGCAGCCTCTGCTCCTTCCTCAGGGATCCTCTCCTCTTGACTCAATGATCTACCCTATACGTAAGATACCAGGATTTGCGTTTATCAACTCAGAACAAAGGACAGCAACATGAAAATTTCCCATTGGGGTTAATTTATATTTAATCCATGACACTAAACAAATTAACAACTTTGCAAATTACTTGGCGAGTGCGTTGAAATCTGTATATTATATGGCTATTTGGGGATACCCCCATGTCTACATGCACCTCCCACATCTGCTCTGAGTGCCTGACAAATTTGTATTGCAGGTCGCACCGACAGCCACCCATATTCCAAAATGTAATTGCAGGAGTGTAGAACCAGTTGAATTCCCTGAATATTTCAGTAATGCAGATCCTGCATGTGATAATGTTCTACCAGTAGGTGGCAACAAAACTCAGCATTTAGAAGACTTGACTCTGCCAAGTATAGTCTCACTCCTTCCATACTTCTGACGGTTAGATTACATTACTCTACTTTTACTCACCGATATCCCAAAATAGACGGCAGTTTTCTTTCCAAACCGAGTCAAGAACCACTGCCAGAATGGCACTGTCAGCGTAGCAGAGACCTACGTGTAAAGGAAGACCAAAATACCCACATGAATGAAGGAATGCAAGAAATTATGTAAAACTTTTATTTTTGTGATGGGGGGGAAAAGGCAAGAGCGATATTAGGAAGTAATATCAGTTTACAGTGCCCCATGCACCACCCATTTTCCAGGGAAGAAAAAAAACCAAAATGTACGAGAGACACGTAATAAATATCATGCTCTCCATCTTACAAAAGCTTTCTGTCTTGGCCCAGGCAGGACAAAGGAAGCAGTGTGAGCTTGCCTTAGTGTTTCTAATAGCCATCAGCATTAGCAACTATTGCTAAAATATTATACACGCTGAGACAGTAACCTTCATGGCAAGAAGTCTGGATTATGGTCAAATGTGATTCTGCTAGTTATATAATGTGTCCCATGTACTCACCATTATGACAAGCAGAATATTCTGGAAGTGCTTGCGGTGTTTCAGTGTATATTTCAAAAAGAGAGCAAAATTTCCTTCCAGAAGCTAGAATACAGAAAAAGTGAAAGAAAAAGGTTACCTGGATGCCACACACTACACATACTATAACTGGTGCTTTGTCGTCAGTCAAAGTGGTGCTAGGACATTCGGGAATATGAACAGTTCGTGCAGGAGGCTAAAAGGAGATGTATGTACACACTTTGGATCTATGAAGTGTAGCCATACAGTCATCAGCAATGACAGGCGCTATGTAAACCAATACTGGCCTTCCTGCAGTCTAGATCAGCACATAGGTACAGAATTGGAACAAGGGTTATATTATGTACCATCAGCAGCCCCCAGTGTGACTTCCTTTTGATTTAATAGAGCTCTATTTAATAACCTCAGATTTAGCCAGAACTGAATACATTCTACCTACAGTTCTGCAAAGCACAGATGAGGTCTAATTCTGAAAAATGCTTTGGATCATTGTATCATGAAGTGATGTGTTACTTAAGGTGTCAATTTCATCAGTACAGTTTGATTCTGGTAACAATTTGCTTTAGATGAGGAGGTTACAAACTTTTACTTTCAATTAAATAAACGGCTGGGCCACCCTGTTCTGAATGGAGCATAGGTGCACACGTGCGTCCTCCGCTTCTTTTCTTATCTATGTAACTATCAAGTGCAACACTCAGACACTGATGGAATGGAGACCGTATACACTCGCCTACACTTCATTCACAAAGGGCTTTCAGATCCCTGTTCTCAGGGTTCTAACACCCCAATCTCTGGATCACTGGGACTTGAATGCTTAGAGTTTAGCAAGTTATCCCCTATTCAAATGGATAAGCAATAACCTTTTTCTTGTTAATGACCTAAACATTCCTCTAAATGGCTTGTTTCCACAGCATTGGATTTATGCATGCCCTAAATGGATGATAAAGCCGCAGTCATTTCTGCACCAATATTGCTGCTTGTGAACATATGGAATGCTTCTTCTGCTAACAGATTTATGCATTAAGAATTTTATTCAGAGAATTTTCTAGACCGGTTAAGCAACTGCCTAGCACCTAAACCACTGCTTATCTTCTGCACTACAAACAGCCGAGCCATGACGTTATGAAGATTTGTATACAAGGGTGGGGAGACGCTGGAAGCGAGCTGCCCAGCGGAGTTCTTCCCGTGCCTGGCTTTTGTTAGAACTGTCTTTTCTCTGAAATACTGCAGAGCTGAAGACTTAAGTGTAATTCTTTGTCACAAGCTTCATACCGCCCATAGCTTGGGCTGCAGAAGTACATGGAATTTAAATGAAGTTAGATTGGTGAATAGGAAAAGAATAGAGGAAGTAAAGCAGACACCTAGATGGAAGAATCTGTGGAAATACAACGTAATGAACAAGACTATGTATACACAACATATCTGTATAATGACTGGTCTTACCATAAAAGCCAATGAAGTAAAAAGAAAGCCAGTGATCAGCTTAATGTAGGGGCCATGACTCATTACTAGTTTCAAGCCCTGCCAGAAGGAGATGGGCTGGTCAGTCAGGAGCTCACACGACTCTGCAGAAGAAACAAAGCTGATGTGATACAGTCACGGTAAACTCAAATATACAAGGACGACTATAATCAAATGGAAGTGATATCAGATCTAGGACTTCTAGCGGCATACCTCTCCTCTCCTGCACTCCCAGGGAAAGAATAATGGCACAAAGCACATAAATGGCACAGATGACCCCGGCAGCGATCATGTAGGCATTTCTCTGAGGACATAAATGGTTCATTGTGAATTTCACAGTAAGAGAATGAAGAAGTTTACAAATACATTAGAAGATGTATTAAACTAGTATAACCAGAGCCCCAATACTGTATTTAGGAATCATGATGTTTGACCAATCCTCTCCTCTCCCTACACCATTAGTCTGCTCCTCGTGGTTAAAAAATGCAGAGACGGACAGTGTTCACGGACCTGCGCTGTGCTAGCTTTACTGATGAACATCATTTGATTCTTTATGGTATACACAGCGCAGGTCCGTGAACACTGTTCATCCCTGCATTTTTGAACCATGTTGATCATTTGGGTGTAGACCTTGCGACAGCCATCTTTCTATACCTTGCTGCTGGTTGTGTGCTACACAACCCCCTCAGGCGAGTGGCTAGTTAGATCTAGTCTCTTCACATATAAAAGATAAGACCCTATTGCGCTTCTCTTTCCCTTTTCAGTATTAGTCTGCTCCTGGCACATTCAGACCCATCCGCAGTAACACAAGCAGACAGTCAATGCTGATTATTTTATAAAACATTTAGTAGGTAATCCTTGTCCACTTTAAATAAGGGTAATGTGATATTGGATAAATTGCTTTGAATCAGTACTATGAAACAAGTATTTATGGCTATTGAAAACTCCACTCCTAGATTTCTGGCTGTAATAAAGAGGATATCACTTTTATGGAGAACCTGTCATACTGGACCATGGACAGCATAAATTGGAGCCTGGTTGTGAGACTGCAGGTATGTTTTACTATGTGATATACTGTGCCATTTGGAAAGCCATCCATTAGAAGAGTCCTGACTAGTCTGGTGTGGATCCTGGCCCAGGTGATTGATCTTTCCCATGTGTGTACATTTCTGAGCACCCATTAAGGACCTTTGAGCCAAGCAATTTTCATATATTGTACATTGAAAGAGATCTACAGGCAACTAGAAGGCGGCCTGGGCTGCACCGGACTAGTCAGATCTTGAATTATGGACTTTCAGGGTATGCAAACTAGATTTTCTCTAAAACACTACAGCATTTCAGAGAAAAACATACCTTACGCCACCCTTGATTTGTGCTGCCTCAGTCTAGTGACATGTTCCCTTTAAACAATCATTGACCAGCAAATCATCTTGATGGGGATGGTCGAATCAACTGTACAACTAAAATACATGCAGATGTTTTTCTCTCCTTAATATAAATTATACTGTCAAATACAAGAAAACAAATCTTATTATAAAATCTGGATATAACAAGAGCACCCACAAAAAAATAAATCTTTAATCAAAGGATCTTGAGGAGCCATTAGTACATAATCAGTGGAGGGGGATGAGACTCACCATGCTGGTAAGAGACTCTTGAGAAGCATTAACAATCTCTAGTGATTGGTTTTGGAAGGAGTTCGTCACACACGGGTCCTCCACTTTACCCACAATCTGACCTTGAATTGCTGTGCCAAGGACAGTTCCCAATACTTCAACCGTCATACCTACAAGAAAGATCGTAGGAATGAAATGGAGAATGGAAAACCTTCCAGCAGCAGACTCACAAAGGCTTGCCAGCTGACTTTACAAGGAATATACGTACGGTATCCCGTGGCAGAGTCCCGGTCACTTTGCTCCTTACTGATAAACATAGTAAGAGCTGAATAAGGCACATGGAAACACTGAAAAATAAAAACAGGTGTGAGAATACAAAACGTATCATAATGAGAATTCATTAGTAGTCAAGGTCGTAGTTGGGAATTCAGGGACAATGTATTTCCTCCATAAGGCTATGTTAACATAGGGTGCTTTTAGCATGGGTTTTTCCTTGGTTTTATGCAAAAACAGGCTTTAAAAAAAAAAAAAAAAAAAAAAAAAGCGCTTTTTTAATTTCCATCACAACCTGCGAAATTGAGGCGGGCTTGTTTTTTGCAGAGTTTTTGAAAGATTGAGCATGTTGAGAAAGAAGAGAGATGCAGCAAAACCACACCTAAATACACCACAGAACCTAATGAAAGACCTTATGGTGGGTTTACACACACCAATCATTGTATCCAATCTCTGAACCAATCTCTGGTTGCAGTGAAATCATGGACAGATTGCTCCATGTTGTACACAGCCACAAAATGGAACTATGTGTCCATGATTTCACTGCAACCAGAGATTGGTTCAGAGATTGGATACAATGATTGGTGTGTGTAAACCCACCATTACATATAACAGCAGGAAACTGTCTGCCAGGGATTGTTTTAAATCCTTAGAGATTAGGATTTACTGCAGTTATGCTGCAGGAAAAACAGTAGCAAAAAATGCCTTGTATGAACATAGCTTGATATGGCTATGACTGCATCGTACAGGTCTAATGTTGTTCGCTTATGATGGGACAGTGGTCAGGAATTACAGCTTTAAAGGGAACCTGTCACCTAATTTTAAGCCCCTACACTATCTCTAGCTGTCCCTACACCTTCCTAGCAGCTCCCTATCTATCCCTTTCTTATCTAAAGTGACCCTATTAAACATGTGTAAATTAAGTATAAACTTACTGCAGTCCCCGTGGTTGGGGACTGGGTAGGTGTGGCCACGCTTCCATCAGCACTCCTCCATATTGTAATGCACGCCCCGCTGGGCGGCATTATTCTGTGTCCTCTCTGCCCCCATTCTTTGGAATCTCCCACCCTCTCTGTAGTTCTATGCACCGGCCGGACGTCACTTCCGGTGCGATGCATTATGGGGCCGATCACGTGATCGACCCGGCTCCGCGCATGCACAATGCGTTTATTGAAGCAGGGCCGATCACGTGACCGGCCCCATAATGCACCGCACCGGAAGTGACGTCCGGCCGGTGCATAGAACTACAGAGAGGGTGGGAGATTCCAAAGAAGGGGGGCAGGGAGGACCCAGAATAATGCCGCCCAGCGGGGCGTGCATTACAACATGGAGGAGTGCTGATGGAAGCGTGGCCACGCCTACCCAGTCCCCCAACCACGGGGACTGCAGTAAGTTTATACTTAATTTACACATGTTTAATAGGGACACTTTAGATAAGAAAGGGATAGATAGGGAGCTGCTAGGAAGGTGTATCGACAGCTAAAGATAGTGTAGGGGCTTAAAATTAGGTGACAGGTTCCCTTTAATAGAGACAATATGGTTGTGTGAATATGCCCTAAAAGCCACATGGCCATACATTAGCTCTATGTAGACTTTACAATAAAAGCAGTGCATCTCAAAAATAGGGAAGCATTAGAAAAGTTCTTACTTTCATCTGATGGGGAGCAAACCTTGTTAATAGCAATACATATAAAAATGCACTCCAGTCTAACTATAGGACAATGCGGATGCACTATTGCGTTCACATGTGTGTATAAAATCGCCTAGATTCTCAGCTAGAAAAAGTAGGAGAGTGTCATGCGTTTTTTTTTCCCTCACTTAGCATCCGTATACCATGCGCATGTCATCTATATGTCGTGTGAGGGTTTTTTTCCCTTGCTTAGAATCCGTATGTCATGCAAGTGTGATTTTTTTCCCCCACCTAGAAAAAAAAAAACCAAAAACAAACACAAAAACTCACAGCACTCATGACATGCAGATGTTAGGTGAGAAAAAGTACATACTCGCAAAATACATGCATGACATAAGGATGCTAGGTAAGGGAAAAAAATATGCAAGACACTCTCTTACTTTCCCGGCAGACAATGTAGGCAATTTTATATATACAGGTGTGAACGCTCCCTTACATTGAGGGTAGAAGCTTCTTTCTGCTACGGTGACCAATTTTATTATTCTATGGCTGGAAGATAAATCTGATATAGATGTAGAATTACAAGATCAAGTCATGATTGTTACCGTTACGAGACTCTGGAAGAGGCAGTAGAAGGCAAGATACCAAAAGATCTGACCACTGGTGAATCCAGGCACAAACCAGATGAGGAAGTAAGTGATCACTGCAAAGGGTGTGGACAATATAATCCTATGTGAAGAAGAGAGAACATGACAAAGGGATGAGATTGTATACAATAATATTGAAATCATTACGTTGGAGCTGTTAATAGTAAACTGTAACATGACAAACTGGATGACGCTAACCAGAGGCGGTCTCATTTTATCTATTCCCTTTCTCACGGTATTAACTTTCCATAGTACTGAACCAACAGCAATATCAGCCCAACAACACAGGAGTGTGAAGCCACCAATACAGGTACACAGGTGACTGACACCAATGAGCCAATTTCCAGATGCATCTCACAGCCCGATGCTTTCTTTAATAGGATACTACATATAAACTTACGTTAAACTGTCATAATCTGATGTGTACTGTAACGATTTTATCACACAATAACTTCTTCAGTTCTTGAAAACAAAGTAAGGGCACATTTAGGCGTCCGTACCAATTGGTCTAATCATGGACTAGTCACAGATTTCCTGGCCTGAGCATGACAGCTTCATATATTTCTACAAGGCTGTCACACTTGGGTCAGGAGCACGGCAGCCAATCCGTGCACTGCACTCAGATCAGACTGAAATCCATGGACATCTTAAGGTACCATTACGCTCTTCAATATCGTTACGATATCACCAACGATCTCGGGGGCGCACGGTCAATAGGACATCTTTTTGACATCGTTTGTGAGACGTCGCACGTGTAGATATTGTGGATGACGCACCAACAATGTGGTGAGCAGCTATCGTTCACACAACCCAGCGAACTATACTTCTTCACTGCTGTGAATAGTCGAAGTCACTAACGACATCGTTATCGCGGTGTCACACACAACGATGCAGCAGGTTGGCTGATTGAGGATCGTCTGATTTGAGAACATGTTCTCAAATCTGCGATCAACGATTTATCGTAGTCGTATCTCGGTGTAACACGCAACAACGTACTAACGATGTCGTTTGAACGACTCCAAACCCGTGACGTTTGAGCGACATTGTTCACCATCTCGTACAGTGTAACCGGGCCTTAAATGAGCCTTTATAGAAAAAGTCCAAAAAGCCAGGAGTACAGACATTGTAAACCTGAATGAGTTAATAGGAGCCACCCATTTGGGTATTTTTTTAGGCTTCCTCATCCAGTGCCCAATCAATTAGTGTTCACCTAGTAGATAAATCCTATATATATGACAATATCTCATTTAAAATACCTTTAATGAGCACATTAAAAGAGTTGTAGTCCCACTGGCACACATTGGCTCACCTCACATCATAAATAAAGAAACCTCTTTAATAAAAGAATTGGGTTGGCATTAAAAAAAAAAAAAATCTTTTCCATAAAATATTATGGTTCATGTCTTAGTGGGTTGCACCCAATATATTGACAGGTAAAAGCTATATTACCGTATATACTCGAGTTTTTCAGCCCAAAAGTACCCCCCTCGGCTTATAGGCGAGTCAGTGTGACGGCTTGCGTATACAGGAGCCCCAGCAGCCTCAGTAATCCAGGGCCCCCCCCCCCCCCTCGCGCTCCGGAAACCTGTAAAGTAAAATCTTTATAATTATCACTGTCCCCGCCGCTGCCGACATCACGATCCCCGGCTTCATCCGTCCGTCTTCTTCCAGCTTCCTGTTCGTCGCAAGCAATGACGTCATTGCTTGCGACGAACAAGAAGCCGGAAGAAGACGGACAGATGAAGCCGGGGATCGTGATGTCGGCAGCGGCGTGCGTCGGGGACAGTGATAAGTATAAAGATTTTACTTTACAGGTTTCCGGAGCACGAGGGGGGGGGCCCTGGATTACTGAGGCTGCTGGGGCTCCTGTATACTACCACTGGGGCTGCTGGGGCTCCTGTATACTACCACTGGGGCTGCTGGGACTCCTTTATACTACCACTGGGAGGCCTGTATACCACTGGGGGGGGCCTGTATACTACACTGCTGGGGGCTGTATACCTGTGCTGGGGTCCACCCTCGGCTTATACACGAGTCAATAGGTTTCCCCAGATTTTGGAGGCAAAAGTAGGGGGGGTCGGCTTATACACGGGTCGGCTTATACACGAGTATATACGGTATGTTTCAGAAAAAAGGTCACAATTCCAGGAAATTGCAGAAACACACAAACACCAAGTCTGTGGTCTGATATCAATATATGGCTTGAAGCTGGGGAATATTCAGCCAAAGACCACTTAAATCTTTGTCATAACCTGCTGCTCAATTATCACTCGGGTCAACATCTCTAGATATGGACATCCCTGAAGACCAAGCTGCGAGTGACAGCTGAAAGTTTGGAGAACGGTGGCTACTAACAGATTTAAAATTTATTTTCAAAATATATAGAACACACACACACACACACACACACACACACACAGTATTATAGATAGATATATATTACACTAGGGTAGCTGTACAGCCGTGCGTTGCCATAATGGTCATATGTGCCAATATTGGCCATACACCATGTTCCAAATTATTATGCAAATTGGTTTTAAGACTCATAGGGTTGTTTTTTTTGTCAATGAAACCCATTGATGGTATTGTGTCTCGGGTTCTTTGGATCATTGAAAATCAATCTCAGATATCTGTGATAATTAGTTTGGCAGGTGAGCCCAATAAAAGGAAAACTGAATGTTCCACAATATTACGCACACAGTTTTCAAGTAACATGGGACAGAAAAAGGATGTCTCTGCTGCCGAAAAGCAACAAATAGTGCAATGCCTTGGACAAGGGATGAAAACATTTGATATTGCACGAAAACATAAGCATAATAATCGTATTGCGAAGAGATTTGTGGCTGATTCTGAGCACAGATGTGTTCGTGCAGATAACGGCAGAATGAGGAAGGTTTCTGCCAGGCAAGTTCATCAGATTAAGAGAGCAGCTGCTAAAAAGGCCTTACAAACCAGCAAACAGATATTTGAAGCTGCTGGTGCCTCTGGAGTCCCTTGAACCTCAAGGTGTATGATCCTTCAAAGGCTTGCTATGGTGCATAAACCTACTATTCGGCACTAAACAGTGCTCACAAGCAGAAACGACTGCTGTGCGCCCAGATATACATGAAGACTAATTTTCAAACAGTCTTGTTTACGGTTGAGTGCCGAGCAAATTGGATAGTCCAGATGGATGGGAGTAGTGGATGGCCACCATGTCCCAACAAGGCTACTACGTCAGCAAGGAGGTGGAGGAGTCATGTTTTGGGCTGGACTCATTGGTAAACAGCTGGTAGGCCCCTTTAAGGTTCCTGAAGGTGTGAAAATGACCTCTGCAACGTATATAGAGTTTCTGACTGAGAACTTTCTTCCATGGTACAAAAAGCAAAAATGTGCCTTTAGGAGCAAAATCATCCTCATGTATGTCAATGCACCAGCTCATGCTACAAAGAATACCTCTGTGCCATTGGCTGCTATGGGCATAAAAGGAGATAAACTCATGGTGTGGCCACCATCTTCCCCTGACCTCAACCCTATAGAGAACCTTTGGAGTATAATCAAGCAAAAGATTAAGAGGGTGGGAGGCAGTTCACATCAAAACAGCAATATCAAATGTTTAGAAATTCTACTGTGCCTAATAATTTGTAACAGTGCATATAGAGTTTTTTTTTTTATTTTGAAGACTATACTGTTATAATTGGGAGGTTTCTTCAATAAAATGTGATGTATACTCTAATGGGTGATTACTTATTACACTGACTGTCATTTACACCGACCATTTAGGAAAATCATAGAAAAAACATTTGCATAATAATTTGGAACATTGTGTATATGTTATGTTATGTATGTATGCGTTTGTATGTATCATAGCCCCACCCACTCCCAGTAGCCCCACCCCTACTCAGTAGTCCTGCCCCTTTCATAGTGCTGCCCCATGTATAGCCTCGCCCCTTCACATTGTCCCAGGGATGGGGCTATGTGGAGATGCAGGCTACAAATTGGGCATCGCTATATAAAATGGGTGATCAGCATGGTTATATGAGTGGGTGATGGGCATGGCTATGTGGAATGGGCGGGGCTTGATAGATACACAAATACACTCGGCTTTGTGGAGTGGATGGGGCTATGCGGAGTGGACAAGGCTTGATACATACACTCAGCTATGTGGAATGGGAGGGGCTTGAGATATATATATATATATATAGCTGTATGTATGTATGTATTAGATATAGCAAACTCTTCAGCAGACCAAGTTTAACTATAATCAACTGACCTAGATTTCTATTTGTGCCACACGAAGAGCCCATGATGCACCATATTAAAGACTTGTGCACCTCTTGAAAGGCTTGTCCAGGCTTGGGGCACAAGAGTGCAGTCACTCTGCCTGCTCTCTGGATTCTGTGGTGCTGAGATGTGACCACAAGTATAAGACATGACCATTCACTTGTACTAAGTGAAGCTGGCGTACATCTACAGTGTTGGCCAAAAGTATTGACACCCCTGAGATTCTGTCAGATAATACTCAGTTTCTTCCTGAAAATGATTGCAATCACAAATTCTTTGGTATTATTATCTTCATTTCATTTGTCTTCAATGAAAAAACACAAAAGAGAATGAAGCAAAAAGCAAAACATTGATCATTTCACACAAAACTCCAAAAATGGGCCAGACAAAAGTATTGGCACCCTCAGCCTAATACTTGGTTGCACAACCTTTAGCCAAAGGAACTGATGGAGTTTCTTACAATGCTTGGCTGGAATTTTAGACCATTCTTCTTTGGCAAACTGCTCCAGGTCCCTGATATTTGAAGGGTGCCTTCTCCAAACTGCCATTTTAGATCTATCCACAGGTGTTCTACGGGATTCAGGTCTGGACTCATTGCTGGCCACCTTAGAAGTCTCCAGTGCTTTCTCTCAAACCATTTTCTAGTGTTTTTTGAAGTGTGTTTTGGGTCATTGTCCTGCTGGAAGACCCATGACCTCTGAGGGAGACCCAGCTTTCTC
Source organism: Allobates femoralis (assembly GCA_033576535.1). Classification (NCBI taxonomy): domain Eukaryota; kingdom Metazoa; phylum Chordata; class Amphibia; order Anura; family Aromobatidae; genus Allobates; species Allobates femoralis. The sequence continues at coordinate 398,151,474 of JARQOC010000002.1, forward strand.
ACACTGGGCCCTACATTATGCTGCAAAATTTGTTGGTAGTCTTCAGACTTCATAATGCCATGCACACGGTCAAGCAGTCCAGTGCCAGAGGCAGCAAAGCAACCCCAAAATATCAGGGAACCTCCGCCATGTTTGACTGTAGGGACCGTGTTCTTTTCTTTGAATGCCTCTTTTTTTCTCCTGTAAACTCTATGTTGATGCCTTTGCCCAAAAAGCTCTACTTTTGTCTCATCTGACCAGAGAACATTCTTCCAAAACGTTTTAGGCTTTGTCAGGTAAGTTTTGGCAAACTCCAGCCTGGCTTTTTTATGTCTCGGGGTAAGAAGTGGGGTCTTCCTGGTTATCCTACCATACAGTCCCTTTTCATTCAGACGCCGATGGATAGTACAGGTTGACACTGTTGTACCCTCGGACTTCAGGGCAGCTTGAACTTGTTTGGATGTTAGTCGAGGTTCTTTATCCACCATCCGTACAATCTTGCGTTGAAATCTCTTGCCAATTTTTCTTTTCCGTCCACATCTAGGGAGGTTAGCCACAGTGCCATGGGCTTTAAACGTCTTGATGACACTGCGCACGGTAGACACAGGAACATTCAGGTCTTTGGAGATGGACTTGTAGCCTTGAGATTGCTCATGCGTCCTCACAATTTGGTTTCTCAAGTCCTCAGTTATTTGGTCTTCTTTCTTTTCTCCATGCTCAATGTGGTGCGCAGGACAGAGGTTGAGTCAACTTTAATCCATGTCAACTGGCTGCAAGTGTGATTTAGTTATTGCCAACACCTGTTAGGTGCCACAGGTAAGTTACAGGTGCTGTTAATTACACACAGAGAAGCATCACATGATTTTTATGTTTAGTGTGGAATTATATCCAATTTGGCTTTAGGACAATTCTTTTTGTGTTTTTTCATTGAAGACAAATTAAATAAAGATAATAATACCAAAGAATTTGTGATTGCAATCATTTTCAGGAAGAAACTGAGTATTATCTGACAGAATTGCAGGGGTGTCAATACTTTTGGCCACAACTGTACCTTTGTGACCAAATGCAAATCACATACTTGCAGTCCTGAGCCAATATTCTGTCATATAGAGTGACTGCAGACTTATGTCCAAGCCTGGACAACCCCTTTATTAAATTGGATACTTTTTCTAGAGAAATCCCCCCCTTCCTCAGGATGTTTTAGCTCATAGTACACAATCACATCATGCAGCCCTTGGTGTGGACATGATGTGCTGCTGCCCTTACAGTCAGGATATCCTGTTATGTCACAGAGTGAAATCATTCAGGATCACCATCACAGGCGGTACTGTCAATGACAATCCCTGATATAACAAACAGCTTTCATACATTTATACTTGGAATGAGTCACAAGAGGAGGAGCTGACTGAATATACAATGACCTCCCATATATACACACACAACAGCACAAAGCCATATAGGTGCTTATACAAACAGTCATACATAAAAGATTCAATTTTCTTCTGGAGAAAATGCTTTAATACTTTAATGTTTAAGCACATTTATAGCCGAAAGACATTACTTCAATAAACTACAATATAGATAGAGGGCATTTCTTCACCTGTACACATAAGTCATAAAGGTCTGTTTACACTGCAATATTATCATGCGTTCCTATCAAGCCTCATTGAACGGTAATCTTGCAGTCTGAACAGGCTGCTGATCGGTGGCTGTTTAGTGCCGCTGGTCATCAGGTGTAACACACATACTTAGGTTACATTTATGTTCTGTAGATTTGTCACATGCAGATTTTGCGGGAAATGTGCTGTGGGTTTCATCTTTTGCAATGTAATCCACCACAATGGTGCAACAGATTGCTGCGGATGTGATCAGTTACAGCAGACCCCGAACAAAATCTATTTAGTGTTTATTTCTTTAATATAAGGTTTCCAAAACCCCCATCCACATGCATTGTACTGTGAATCGTGTCATATTTGTGGTGTTACTCTATGATGAAGGTTTACAACAAATCCTTCATGTCTGAACATGGATGAGATGTCAGGAGGCAGGAATTAATCCTATAATGACTGCGACAAAAGAACAGTGCAAAAATCATTCCAATCTAAAGTTTGTAAGAAATCTGAAACCAATAACAAACGGTATATTTATTGCATCACATTGACCCTTGCAGTAGTATACAGTATACACAGTGTGTGCAGCTCTGAGCTCCAGCAGTAGATGCAATCAGCATACATCTGCTATATGTAACAGCTACTATATCCTGTGCCCTGTAGTAACCTCAGTCTCAGCTGTCAGCTCCTGGCTAAACCCTCCCTGTCCTCTGATTGGGTGGGCTGAGCCCCGGCTGCACACACCCAGGCTTTTCATTGGCTAAAACAGGTGGTGTGTTGTGCTTCTAATGAAGTTGCCGCCTTTTTTCCATTTTTATACGTTAACTCATTCTTGAACCATGCCTTTGTATCTGTGATCAGGCGAGGGCCACGTCACAGGCAAAAAAAGTGCCCGCGTGCACTGAGGAGTCACTGCTCCACGTCTCCTATATGAGTAACTGCTTACACCTGTGCTCATAAGGGGAGTAAGCAATAATCAAATCATTGGGATGCTAGCCTTTATAACAGCATCACATGTGAATGAAGATCTGTGGGATTCTCCAATCTACAGATAGTCCTCAAATTAAATTGCGTTCATTTTTGGTGTAGATTTGTGCCATGGGTTTCTCTTAATGAGGTCAGTGGCTGGTAGGGCTGAAAACACAGAATAGACATACTGCAGATTATCATCTGCAAGGAATAAATAAGCTTCATGTGCACAACACTTCAGAATGGTCATTAACTTTGCTGGACAAGGATAGGCATGCAGATTTGAGAAATCTGCACCAAAAAACGCACCATGTGCACATGGCCTTAAAGTCAGTGGAGCTCTGAATGTTTGGATGGTACAATATATATTCAGAGCCATATAAGACACATGCATAGTGCTTAGGCATCTACAGCTTTTTGTGTCTGTCCCATATAGGTCATACTGGTAGAAATCTAGAGAACCCCTACACTGCCTCCAATACTACAAATTAAACAGACTGTTAATGTACAGAGTGTAATGCTTTCCAGGCTGTGTAAATATAAAGTATACCTCTGTCCTCAGATGATCTCCTTCTGTAGATAAGAGGACTAAACACAAAGTGACCTGATAACAAGCAGCGCTCCTGTGACTTAATACTACACTACCTATTACTCCAGAACACCAGGCTCTCCCGGTAAGATTGTGCGTTTACTACAACATGCACGTCTTTAAGGCGCTGTGGCTTAAATAAGTGATAATTGTCCTAGAAACTGATTGATTTACTTGCATATGGTAATTACCTGATGTCTGCAACTCAAACCCTATAGAGCTTTGCTTTATTCTCCTTGATTTATGAAAAATAAAGACATGCCATGCTTATGCCACCCTACATTGATGCCCGAGCTGACACCCTGGGTTCCCTCAGAGTCTGACTCCTGCTAACTGATCTGTTGCTGATCATTTACACTCACGATTCTTGGACTGGTGGCTGCTACATCTATTGGATTTCATTGTATAGACTTTAATCATTACTGCTGTAGGTGTTAACAATAGCTCACCATCCAGCAGGCCATTTTAAGCTGACTATACACAGATAGCTGTGGCCAGAGACCAGCGCTTTCCCAGCTCCTCTCCCATACACAGGAACGCTTAGGCCTTGAGCATATTTTTGGTGCAGATTTGTGACAAATCTGCATGTCTATCCTTACCCCAGCAAAGTCAATGAGAATTATGTAGTGTTCTACACAAATTGCTGATTTTTTTTTCTTGCAGATTTGGTGTAGAAACAAAAATCTGCAGCATATCAGTTCTTGGTGCAGCCTTCCTGCATTTTCAGCCCTTCTAGCTATTGACTTCATTTAATTAAAAAAAAACAAAAAAAAAACTGCATTTCACAAACCTGCACCAAAAACGCATTGTGTTTTTGGCGTGTTTTTCTACCAAAGGATGCAGATCCATTGCAGAAAAGTTCTGCACCAAATACTCAGCGGGTGCACAAAGCCTGTGTCTAGAACTCAAGTGTTCTCCAAGAAAGCAGCTGCCGGAATCACCTTGGAGATTAGCTTATATCCCTGGAGAACACAAGAAATTCCAACAGAAACATTGAAAAATCATTCCATTTCATCATGAAAGAATAATGACAAGTCACCCCACTGTAAGGGAGTAGAGCAAGGATACAAATATTTAGGTTTCAGCTATATGTTGTTTCTTGTGTATTCACATCCAATGTTCTATCCAGAACACTAAGGGTATGTGCACATCTGACGTTTGTGCATCTCTGCAGAACGTCCAACGTTTTTTCCCACGTTTTCCGCCCGGTTTTACAGCGTTTTTCTCGGCGTTTTTTCAGACTGGTCTCTGGTGCACTTGTTATGCTGGAACCGCTGGAAAAACGACCAAAAGAAGTCACTTGCTCTATTTTTGAAAACCTGTGGAAAAACTGAAAACGACCAGAAAAAAAACGTTCTAATGAAGACAGCGTTTTCTAAACTCCATTGAGTATCATGTTAATCCAGCCGGTGGCTAGGATTAACATAAATTAACATAAAACTCAGCGGGAAAACGCCGACGGAAACCGGTAAAAAACAGCCCACAAAACGACTGATGTGCACATACCCTAATGGTTTTCATCATTTCACAGCAAAAATATTGAAGGAGTAACACCGAGAACCAGCCGTATTCTCAACACTCGTGTAGATGCGAATACAATGACAAATCAGTACAATTTCACTTACCAAGGCATCAATCGGCCAAATCCTGTCCAATTGCTTTTACTGACAAAGAATCCCACTAAGGGGTCTGTAATGGCATCCCAAACCCGTCCGGTAAAAAGAATGATGGAGGCATGGAAAGGACTCATCTAGAATTAAAGGAAGAAGGTGAGAAACGACAGCAGAGGTGATCCGTGTCTGACTCACATCTAGATTACATAATAACTAAGCTTGTTACCTGTACCACATCCAAGAGGTAGATTTGCAGGAAAAATCCCAGGGCACAACCGGTGATCTGATATGGCGCACCACCAATGGCATAACATATCTTACTGCATATGGACAGCTTGTGCTTCCCTTGTCGGCCCTGGAGTACATAGAAGATATGCATGTGTCAAAGATGAGTTTTTTCTATCTGCACATGATAGAATATAGAAGATACAAAGCAAAGGTGAGAATGATATGTCGGCTCACAACCATGTTAGGGTACCTTTACACATTACAACATTGCATGCAATTTCACTTGCAACTTACTGGTTGCAGTGAAATCATGGACACATTGTTCTATTTTGTTGCGGTGTACAAATGGAACAATGTGTCCATGATTTCACTGCAACCAGTAATGGCCACTTTACACACACCAACTTATCTGTCCAACTTCTGAACAACTTACTGGTTGCAGTGACATCATGGACACATTTGTACACAGCCACAAAATGGAGCTGGCATCTATCAGAGGAAGTTGTTGCATACATTGTGGTGAAAACGTCCGCTACCCGTAGGTACATGTAGAACACGGCACACATGAAATAAGAACTTATTTCATCGATGCTGCAGGAACCACATTACACACAGGAACCTTTAGATCCATAAAGACAATAACACAAGTCTAACCCAAATGATTTATTGCTACATATAAATGGCCTAGCAGCAGGCTACTAGCTCCTCTGAGAGGCAACACAGGTGTCTGTATACCAGTGCTCTGACACTATGCTTCACGTGCACCTGAGTGGCAGAGCCCTATGGTAACCTTGTGTCTATAAATGCCACCAGTCACCTCCCTGACAGCATGGCTGGACACTGGTGCCACAACCACCCCCATCTGTGGGTTGTAGGTGATTGAGCACCGGTATAAAGACACCTGCGTTGCCTCTCAGAGGAGCTAGCAGCCTGCTGCTAGGTGCAATGGGTATTTACCGGGCAATGTTTTGGTGAGTTTGTCTGATTTTATGTCCTATTTCGGTGAATCTTGCATATAAATGGCTGCCTTATGATACATCCATAGACATGAGATATATTTCCCATACCTAGCCCAAACAGGCCACATACTAGCCTTGAATGCAACATTCAGAACCCCATGGTTCTTCCTTAGGGCGACACATGGGGCCAAATGGTCCAGCCATAATACCAACCCATTGTTGGTATTATGGAATGGTAGATATTGTACATTTTTCAATTAGTTGTACTAAAACCTGACCAACGTGGACAATCCTGGCATTCCTAAAGCACAGCTGAAATCCCCATTTATCCTGGTCACAGTTTAGGTTGCAGATTTGGGGGCCCATACAGATCCTCCTTATATCACCATGAATGGTATGATGCCCTCTAATAACCTCCTGTGAAGGGGCAGGGCATGTAGGTCTACAGATAGGTTTTAATCCTCCACCTGGCTCATAATGAAATAGGATGTGACTAGATTTTATTGTGTCTATAGGGAGAAAATAAGACTGTGGAGCCTAAAAATACTTCTCTTCTTATTTCAACCCATTTTATGTTTGGATTTGGTCTATATTTGTAGCTGCCCTATAGGACACAACGAGATGATAAATAGGTGCAAAATGTATTCTGTGGCCCTATCCATGGGGGTAAATGTGTGTAGGTAGGGGTGTAACTCCAACAGGTGCAGGGGTTGCAATCTCAACTGAACCTTGAGGGCTAGGGGGCCCCAAAAGTCCCTTTGGCCTATAGAAAGACTATTGCTAGTAAAGATTAGCAATAATTGAGGGCCCATTGGAGCTTTCACATCGGGGCCCATAAGCTTCACGTTACACCACTGAGTGTAGGAATATGAGATATAGAGGATGTAATGTACACACAACATATAGTGAGTCGTTACTGATTGCTCAGGGGTATCTGCCTCTCCAGGAAGTGTTAGGGATGGCGGTATATACACAGTGTAGTATATATACACCCACATATACATTCATTCATAAATAGAGGTGCAGCACTTGACCATAGCGGCTAGGAACATAGAAGGGGAGGCCGCTTTGTTGCCCATCTAGACACATTCCTATAAGTTCTTAGCCCGGCAAGGTCACCGGACTGTGAGAAGTCACTGTGGCCAGTTCCTGGCTGGGGTAGCCATAGTGACCGTCCGGGAACTGTGCCAGGCACAGACTTGATACATGTTGAATTAAACAGCATTATTGTTCTGCCATGGTGGAAGAATGAACAATAGGGAGGGCTGTAGAGGAATGCAGAGCCCTCACCCATACCCACGGTATCATGGTGTCCACGTCAGGCTGACAGCCCATAGGAAACTAGTGCATCCCTGGAAAGTACACGGTGTCTGTGACAGGCGGCCATAGGAAAGAACTTGACCTGCTTCAATGACAGGGAGCAGTCACATGTAGTGTGATGGCCGGATCACTGCCACCGTGCTCCTGCCCCGATGATAGTCCCACGGTGTGCTGGATCTGGATACATAGAAACTAATACAGAAAATACCTTATCCAGGGATGTGGGCTGCTCCTGCCCCAGTAAGCCGGCACAGGACGTGCTCTCAGATTGCTTCTCCATCCCGGGGAGGCAGCGGCGGTGTCCGCGGACGGTAGGGTCCCGGGGTGCTGGTCCGGTATGGGGATATGTCAGGTCGTCGGCTCCGGTACACGCTGCCGCCCACAGTCCTCCGTTTACCGACTCTGGCACATGAATGAAATGCTGCCGGCAGCCCAGCAGTCACGCCCATCACTCCCCACACTCACCACACCCCTCCATGTGTCACGGTGGAGTCTGGAGACGGGAGAGTGTGTAGGGAAGTGAGCAGCTCATACACAGACATATAGGGGGGAGCCGGCCTCAGCACAGGGAATGGACTCATTCTAATAGAACATCCCTGGTGTCTGGTGTGAGGGTAATAGAACATCCCTGGTGTCTGGTGTGGGGCTAATAGAACATCCCTGGTGTCTGGTGTGGGGCTAATAGAACATCCCTGGTGTCTGGTGTGGGGGTAATAGAACATCCCTGGTGTCTGGTGTGGGGGTAATAGAACATCCCTGGTGTCTGGTGTGGGGCTAATAGAACATCCCTGGTGTCTGGTGTGGGGGTAATAGAACATCCCTGGTGTCTGGTGTGGGGCTAATAGAACATCCCTGGTGTCTGGTGTGAGGGGTTATAGAACATCCCCGGTGTCTGGTGTGGGGCTAATAGAACATCCCTGGTGTTTTGTGTGGGGCTAATAGAACATCCCTGGTGTCTGGTGTGGGGGTTATAAAACATCCCTGGTGTCTGGTGTGGGGCTAATAGAACATCCCTGGTGTCTGGTGTGGGGCTAATAGAACATCCCTGGTGTTTTGTGTGGGGCTAATAGAACATCCCTGGTGTTTTGTGTGGGGCTAATAGAACATCCCTGGTGTCTGGTGTGGGGGTTATAAAACATCCCTGGTGTCTGGTGTGGGGCTAATAGAACATCCCTGGTGTCTGGTGTGGGGCTAATAGAACATCCCTGGTGTCTGGTGTGGGGCTAATAGAACATCCCTGGTGTCTGGTGTGGGACTAATAGAACATCCCTGGTGTCTGGTGTGGGGGTTATAGAACATCCCTGGTGTCTGGTGTGGGGCTAATAGAACATCCCTGGTGTCTGGAGTGGGGCTAATAGAACATCCCTGGTGTCTGGTGTGGGGCTAATAGAACATCCCTGGTGTCTGGAGTGGGGATAATAGAACATCCCTGGTGTCTGGAGTGGGGCTAATAGAACATCCCTGGTGTCTGGTGTGGGGGTTATAGAACATCCCTGGTGTCTGGTGTGGGGGTTATAGAACATCCCTGGTGTCTGGTGTGGGGGTTATAGAACATCCCTGGTGTCTGGTATAGGGCTAATAGAACATCCCTGGTGTCTGGTATAGGGCTAATAGAACATCCCTGGTGTCTGGTATAGGGCTAATAGAAACATCCCTGGTGTCTGGTATAGGGCTAATAGAAACATCCCTGGTGTTTTGTGTGGGGTAATAGAACATCCCTGGTGTCTGGTATAGGGCTAATAGAACATCCCTGGTGTCTGGTATAGGGCTAATAGAAACATCCCTGGTGTCAGGTGTGGGGGTTATAGAACATCCCTGGTGTCTGGTGTGGGGCTAATAGAACATCCCTGGTGTCTGGTGTGGGGCTAATAGAACATCCCTGGTGTCTGGTGTGAGGGTAATAGAACATCCCTGGTGTCTGGTATAGGGCTAATAGTACATCCCTGGTGTCTGGTGTGAGGGTAATAGAACATCCCTGGTGTCTGTTATAGGGCTAATAGAAACATCCCTGGTGTTTTGTGTGGGGGTAATAGAACATCCCTGGTGTCTGGTGTGAGGGTAATAGAACATCCCTGGTGTCTGTTATAGGGCTAATAGAAACATCCCTGGTGTTTTGTGGGGGGGTAATAGAACATCCCTGGTGTCTGGAGTGGAGTTAATAGAACATCCCTGGTGTTTTGTGTGGGGGTAATAGAACATCCCTGGTGTCTGGTATAGGGCTAATAGAAACATCCCTGGTGTTTTGTGGGGGGGTAATAGAACATCCATGGTGTCTGGAGTGGAGTTAATAGAACATCCCTGGTGTTTTGTGTGGGGGTTATAGAACATCCCTGGTGTCTGGTGTGAGGGTAATAGAACATCCCTGGTATCTGGTATAGGGCTAATAGAAACATCCCTGGTGTTTTGTGGGGGGGTAATAGAACATCCATGGTGTCTGGAGTGGAGTTAATAGAACATCCCTGGTGTCTGGTGTGGGGGTTATAGAACATCCCTGGTGTCTGGTGTGAGGGTAATAGAACATCCCTGGTATCTGGTATAGGGCTAATAGAAACATCCCTGGTGTTTTGTGTGGGGGTAATAGAACATCCCTGGTGTCTGGAGTGGAGTTAATAGAACATCCCTGGTGTCTGGTGTGGGACTAATAGAACATCCCTGGTGTCTGGTGTGGGGGTTATAGAACATCCCTGGTGTTTTGTGTGGGGGTTATAGAACATCCCTGGTGTCTGGTGTGGTGGTTATAGAACATCCCTGGTGTCTGGTGTGGGGGTTATAGAACATCCCTGGTGTCTGGTACAGGGCTAATAGAAACATCCCTGGTGTTTTGTGTGGGGGTAATAGAACATCCCTGGTGTCTGGAGTGGAGTTAATAGAACATCCCTAGTGTTTTGTGTGGGGGTAATAGAACATCCCTGGTGTCTGGTGTGGGGGTTATAGAACATCCCTGGTGTCTGGTGTGAGGGTAATAGAACATCCCTGGTATCTGGTATAGGGCTAATAGAAACATCCCTGGTGTTTTGTGTGGGGGTAATAGAACATCCCTGGTGTCTGGAGTGGAGTTAATAGAACATCCCTGGTGTCTGGTGTGGGACTAATAGAACATCCCTGGTGTCTGGTGTGGGGGTTATAGAACTGAAGCGATGGCTGGGAGGACCACCGCGGTGCAGAATAATGTACGATACACGAGATGGGAGTGCAAACCACAAGGGTGAATTTATTAACAGGCGGGGAAAGGAGTGAAGAAGGCAGGTTCAAGCAGGGGTAAACAGTGGCAAAAACGAGATTTAACAAACTTTTCGTTTTCTCTAGCTTTTCCGCTCAATAGCACGGTTCTCCAACTATCACAAGTTGAGAGCACACAGGTAAATTCACAAAAGCAAAGTACAATACTACTCTACGTATAACCTTTCTGGCCGTGCTACACAGGCCACACGGCTGCCGTGTTCTACCTGCTGAAGCCTATTCTAAACCCTGAAAGGTGCACAATATTCAACTCACAGTGATGCTGGGATTTGGATGCAGTCCCGGGGGCCCCCAACAACAGCAGTCCGATCCGAAGATGCACAAGGCTCCTGTCTCGAGTCGATGAGCTGCAAATCTTCTCCTTGCTTCAGGCTGTCACTGGATTCCAGGCATGTCTCTGTGTCTCACTTTCATTTCACAAGAAAAACTGCTGTCCTGTTCCAGTCACACAGACGGTCTCCTTCTCTTCACACATCCACCGACTGCTCCAAAAACACACTCTCCGAAGGGGGAAAACAGGACATACCATCATCCCACACTGGGGGGTTTTCTGTCTCTTAAAGTGGCAGCGTGTTTCTTACTGTCCACCACAGGCACAGTTTTCTTAAAGTGGCAACGCTTCTCTTACTGTCCATAGCAGTAGCACCCCCAATATGCCTCCCTACTTAATGATGGTCGTCCTCGGCCATCACAACATCAGGCCCACAGTGTAATGACGGAATGTTCAATGTGAACACAGCATCTGTGGAGGAGACAACAACGGCAATACAGCAGACTGAGTACATTGTTCAACATATCGGATTGGTGGAACCCCTGCAGTAGACCTCTGAGACCTTCTAAGATCTTGACTATCAGGCCAGGCTTGCCTAACTCCCGGAGGAACACCTGCTGCAGGAGCCACAGTGGAATCTTGGCTGGCCTCTTCTTCACGTGGCGGTAGGCGCTCATCCACGGAATCCCCGCTTCTGGAAGGCTGAGGGTCCCCCACTGTGTTGGGGACTGTCCACACAGTCATCGTCGACTTCACACAGAGGTGACGTGAGTTCAGGGAGCGGGGTAGGGAATGTAGGAGATATTGGCGTAGGAGAAGCTTCGGACCGACATGGCCGCAGCATATTTCTGTGTAGTACTCTAGGGCCGGACGCCCCATTCTCAACTTGCACCTTGTAGACTGGGCCATCAGCATAAACCCGTCCAATTACTCTGTAGGGTTGTACTTCCCATCTCTCACTCAGTTTGCCCTTGGGGCGCTTCTCTCTGACTAGTACTCGATCTCAAGGTTGCAGCGGTATTTCCTGAATCGGTTTAGGGCTCGTATGTTCTTTCTTCTGTAGCTGTTGACCGGCCAACCGACGGATCGTTTGTAATCGTTGTCGATGTTCTTTCACCCACGAAGTGACAGTTCGTTCCATGAAATCCTCTGGCTGCTCCAAATTCAGCTCGATGATGTCTCGCCCAGCTCTTCCAAAGAGCAACAGATATGGGGTGTAACCCGTAGTGGAGTGAACTCGGTTATTGTAGGCCCAGACCAATTCTGCTAGGTAATCCGGCCAACATGCTTTCTTATCTTCCTCCAATGTCCGCAGCATCTGAAGTAGAGTTCGGTTGAAGCGTTCACATGCTCCATTGCCTTGGGGGTGGTAAGGTGTAGTCTGAGATCGCTCGATGCCATACATACGATAGAGTTCCTCCATCACTTTGCCTTGGAAACATGCCCCTTGATCGGAGTGGATTCGCTTTGGGCATCCATACACCCGGATAAAGTCTTGGCAGACAGCCCGTGCCGCCGACTCTGCAGTCTGATCTCTAGTCGGGGTGACTACAGCGAACTTGGAGAAATGGTCAGTCATAACCAAACAGTATTGTAGCCCCCGAGCTGAGTGTCCCACGAGGAGATAATCAATCATCAAGATTTCTAGCGGTTCTTTGGTCTGTATGGTCTGAACGGGTGCCCTCTGTTCGGTGCTTTTAATGAGGTCGCATACTCGACATCACCGGCAAACCTCTTCTACCACAGACTCCAACCGTGGGCAGTACACGTACCGCTGTAACCATTGGTAGGTCTTTGCAGGTCCGAAGTGAGCGCCAAACTCGTGTGCTTCCTTAGCTACCTCTTGAGCCATTTTTTCCGGGGATGACCACCTGCCATCTTGTTTCTATTTCTTTTGGCTGTTGTCTCTTACGATATAACACTGATTCTCGAACTTCTAGTCTATCCCACTGGTGTAAGACGCTCTTCATCTCGGCGTCCAGGTTAGCCCTTTCTTGCTTGCCGGGCTTCTGCTTCTCAGCTACCCAGTGTTTCATCTGTTGTAGCCCTTCGTCTGCAGATTGAGCACGTCCCCATTCTTCATTGGTTCTTCCCAGAGACCGGGGCAGTGTGCAAGCCTCCCTACTTAATTGTGACGCAACCACTGGGGGCCCAAACTTGCTAAAGTCTGGCGTTTCTTCCTCCTCTAGTTGTTCATCGAGATCCCCCACTGGGATCTCCACCGTCACTCTTGACAGTCCATCCGCATTTGCGTTTTCGGTGGCGGGACGATAACAGATGGTAAAGTCGAACTTTGCAAGGCGAGCCACCCACCGTTGTTCCAAGGCTCCCAATTTAGTATTCTCAAGGTGGGCCAGAGGATTATTGTCTGTTCGGACCTGGATCTTGGTCCCTGTCAGGAAGCCAGCAAATTTCTCTGTCATGGCCCACACTAGGGCCAGGAGCTCTAGTCGAAAGGAGCTATAATTGTGGAGGTTTCTTTCGTTGTCCCGCAGGGACCTACTGGCGTAGCCGATGACTCTCTCATGTCCATTCTGTATCTGAGACAATACTGCACCGAGTCCATGAAGGCTACCATCCGTGTACAGCAGGAATGGTCGGTCGAAGTCCACGTAGGCTAGGATCGGGGCTGAAGTAAGGGCATTCTTCATAGCCTGAAAAGTCTCATCTTGTCTCTGAGCCCAAAGGATGCCCTGGTTCTTTGACACTCCGGCGGTCCCCCTCAGCAGCTCATTCAAAGGACCCGCCACCTTTGCAAAGTCTTTGACGAACCGGCGGTAATACCCGGCGAGTCCAAGAAATGCCTTGAGTTCTCTCACCGTTTGAGGGACTGGCCACTTGTGGATGGCCGCCACCTTTTCTGCAGAGGGCAGGACTCCATCTTGTGAAACTGTGTGGCCCAGATACTCGATCTCTTTCTTGAAGAGGTGGCACTTTTTCGGCTTCACCTTCAGGTTATGAGACTGCAGTCTTCCGAGTACCTGTCCAAGCCGGTCAAGGTGTTCTTTGAACGAGGCCGAAAACACGATGATGTCATCCAGATAGATCAGAGTAGCTTCGAAATTTAAGTCCCCCAAGCACTTTTCCATCAGTTGTTGGAACGTGCCCGGAGCATTGGAGAGTCCGAAAGGCATCCGGTTAAATTCAAACAATCCCATCGGGAGAATGAACGCGGTCTTTGCTTTGTCCTTTTCCGCCACAGGTACTTGCCAGTACCCGCTTGCTAAATCCAAGGTGGAGAAGTACTTGGCCTTCCCCAATGCCGTCAAGGATTCTTCGATTCGTGGTAATGGGTACGAGTCGCGAACGGTACAGGCGTTGAGTTTTCTGTAGTCTACACAGAATCGGATGGTCCCATCCTTTTTCTTGACGAGTACCACCGGAGCCGCCCAAGGGCTCTGACTGCCCTGTACTATTCCCGAATCCAGCATTTGCTTCAGTAAAGTCTTCACCTCTTGGTACATCTTGGGAGGGATCTGTCGGTACCGTTCTCGAATCGGACGAGCTTCCCCGGTCGGTATCTCATGCATGATAGCTTCAGTGCAGCCGAAATCTTCAGCGTGGCGAGCGAATGCAGCCTGGTTCTTCCACAACATAGTTTCTACTGCTTGCACACGCTCGGGGCCCAGCGATTTCACATCCACTTCCATCTGATCGAGGATGACCTTTCCACTCCACTCTGGGGAGGGCATCTCTTCAGCCCTCGCAGAGACTGCTAGGGTCCACCCCGTACCTTCTATCGGCGATAGGGATATATCTTTTTGGCTCACCACTTCACCTTTATGCAAGTATACCAGGGCCAGATCCGTCCCTCGGGGCAAGGTGACCTCACTGGGGCCCACATTCAAGGCTCTGATAGGGACACGTCCTTGTTGGACCACAGCTACCGTACGAGCTATCATAACTTCTTGGTCCACTCTTCCGGTTGCTACAGGCTGTACAATCACTTCTACCCCATCAAGATTGCGATAGGTTCCCACTGGAAGGTGTAATATACTTTCTCGTCCGGGAGGCAGGATTATAGGCACCTTCCCAGGAGCCCTGATGACCCCTACCGTCTGATGAGATGGCACACTCTTCTGCGTCCCACAGACACGAATCAGTCGCTGAAGTGCTTCTTGCGTAGGCTTATGTGTAGTAGCCTGCTTCCAGTATCCGGGCCCCCTTTTTGACGAACATAATCTGATCTAATTCACGTAGGACATTCATCCCCAGTATTACAGGTACATCTTCTTTGACGGGCCCGGGGACTAGTAGGATCCCTTTTCTCCCCACTTCTTGCCCACAGATACGAACATTCATCCACACAACCCCTGTGACCGGGATCGGTTGCTGATTAGCGGCAATCACCCGGATCAATGTCTCTTTCTCTGGCCTGGCCAGTGCCTGGAAATGTTGATTGAAGTATGCTTCTGGCATCGTCGTCACTTGTGACCCGGTATCTATCAAGCAATCCACTAGGACACCTTCGAATTCAGCACGTATGATGGGACACCCAGCGATCAGATGTTCGTCATGATGTGGAGCGGCCTCCCTTCTTGCCTCCCCCGCAGAGTGCCGCACTACTGCGGGGGTTGGTAGTTTAACGGAGGCTTCTGTTGGCCTTGAGTGCTATTCCGGCACCCTCGGGCAATATGCCCCCGACCTCCACATCGCCAGCATTGGATGTCTTCTCTTTGTTGAGGAATACCTTGTGCCTCTGGTGGCTGCTGAGAGGAAGCCTGCACCCTCCAGTTTCCTATTGGTAGCGCCGGGGAATTATTGCGTGCGTACGATGGGCCAGGTTGAAAGGAGGATGGTGCAGCTGGGTAGGGAGGTGCAATAGACAGATCCCTCATTCTTTGCTCCATCTGGGTCAGCTTCTCCTGTACATTGAGAACGGATTTCTGTAAATCCTGCACCACCTGGACCAGCACCTCTTGGCGGTTTGGGTCCACGCTGGACTTGGCGGCTTGGATGCGCACCACCCCAGAAGCGTAGCTTTCTTCTTTACTTCGGGCTACTGTTTCTGCCAGGATTTGACGAAATGTAAGAGCCGGGTTCGCTCGGACCCGTTCTGACAGGGCTCGCCTCAAGGATATGCTGTGTAAACCTAGAATAAACTGCTCCCGGAGTATCTGGTCTGTGGACCCTATGCCGCCGAGTCCAGCTGCCTCCTTTCTCTGCACCTCTGCTAGCACTTCTTGTAGTGCGGTGGCATACTGAGAGATCCCTTCTTCTTCCCGCTGCAGCCTCGAAAAAAATTTGACGCGAAGATGCCCCGCACTAGCAGTCTCGCCATAGATTTCTTCCAGGAATCCAACTAACTCTTTCAGGGTACTACGGGTGGGTTCTGGTTGTAGACAGACGTTTCTACGGGCTTCTCCTTCTAGGGCAGTCAAAGCGATGTCCACTTCAAGCTCTGGGCCTATGTTATAAACCTTCAGGGTGCTCTGCAGTCGAGACACCCAGTCACACAGTGCCATGTTATTGCCGTCAAACTTTGGTAGTACACTAAATATAGTGCCCATTGGGAGTGTCCTTGCAGGGGTTCCACCATTGCCCACATTACCCCCGTTAATATTAGCATTCCCGCCGTTGCTGTCTGCTGCCTCCATCTTGGTGACCGTACCCTGCTTGCAGCGCCACTTGAAGCGATGGCTGGGAGGACCACCGCGGTGCAGAATAATGTACGATACACGAGATGGGAGTGCAAACCACAAGGGTGAATTTATTAACAGGCGGGGAAAGGAGTGAAGAAGGCAGGTTCAAGCAGGGGTAAACAGTGGCAAAAACGAGATTTAACAAACTTTTCGTTTTCTCTAGCTTTTCCGCTCAATAGCACGGTTCTCCAACTATCACAAGTTGAGAGCACACAGGTAAATTCACAAAAGCAAAGTACAATACTACTCTACGTATAACCTTTCTGGCCGTGCTACACAGGCCACACGGCTGCCGTGTTCTACCTACTGAAGCCTATTCTAAACCCTGAAAGGTGCACAATATTCAACTCACAGTGAAGCTGGGATTTGGATGCAGTCCCGGGGGCCCCCAACAACAGCAGTCCGATCCGAAGATGCACAAGGCTCCTGTCTCGAGTCGATGAGCTGCAAATCTTCTCCTTGCTTCAGGCTGTCACTGGATTCCAGGCATGTCTCTGTGTCTCACTTTCATTTCACAAGAAAAACTGCTGTCCTGTTCCAGTCACACAGACGGTCTCCTTCTCTTCACTCATCCACCGACTGCTCCAAAAACACACTCTCCGAAGGGGGAAAACAGGACATACCATCATCCCACACCTGGGGGGTTTTCTGTCTCTTAAAGTGGCAGCGTGTTTCTTACTGTCCACCACAGGCACAGTTTTCTTAAAGTGGCAACGCTTCTCTTACTGTCCATAGCAGTAGCACCCCCAATAGAACATCCCTGGTGTCTGGTGTGAGGGTAATAGAACATCCCTGGTGTCTGGTGTGAGGGTAATAGAACATCCCTGGTGTTTTGTGTGGGGGTTATAGAACATCCCTGGTGTCTGGTGTGGTGGTTATAGAACATCCCTGGTGTCTGGTGTGGGGGTTATAGAACATCCCTGGTGTCTGGTACAGGGCTAATAGAAACATCCCTGGTGTTTTGTGTGGGGGTAATAGAACATCCCTGGTGTCTGGAGTGGAGTTAATAGAACATCCCTGGTGTTTTGTGTGGGGGTAATAGAACATCCCTGGTGTCTGGTGTGGGGGTTATAGAACATCCCTGGTGTCTGGTGTGAGGGTAATAGAACATCCCTGGTATCTGGTATAGGGCTAATAGAAACATCCCTGGTGTTTTGTGTGGGGGTAATAGAACATCCCTGGTGTCTGGAGTGGAGTTAATAGAACATCCCTGGTGTCTGGTGTGGGACTAATAGAACATCCCTGGTGTCTGGTGTGGGGGTTATAGAACTGAAGCGATGGCTGGGAGGACCACCGCGGTGCAGAATAATGTACGATACACGAGATGGGAGTGCAAACCACAAGGGTGAATTTATTAACAGGCGGGGAAAGGAGTGAAGAAGGCAGGTTCAAGCAGGGGTAAACAGTGGCAAAAACGAGATTTAACAAACTTTTTGTTTTCTCTAGCTGGTCCGCTCAATAGCACGGTTCTCCAACTATCACAAGTTGAGAGCACACAGGTAAATTCACAAAAGCAAAGTACAATACTACTCTACGTGAGCTTCCGGTTCCGGCGCCTCCATGATCGGACGTGTGTGACAGCGCTCCGGAGCCCGCCGCACCCGACCGACATAATCCCCGAGCCTCGGAGCAATTTACCACCTCCACAAGATGAGCGGGAGCAGAGGAGGGTCTAAGGCCACCATGGATCGATTTGTCATCAGGAGCAGTGGCGGGGAAACAAGCGGCGCGACCATCGCGCCTGGAGGAGGAGAAGGCGCGAAAACCATAATGGAAGAAGCCACAAAGCGTGCGGGGTCCCCGTCGCAGACACAGAGGGAGACAGAGCCGGAGAGCGCAATACAGCCCAGTGACCCCACTCAGGTGACGCCATGCACCCACAAACAAACACCCACGCCACAGCACCAGTACACTGGGGTGATAGAGGAGGGAGTCAGAGTCATGGACAGCCAGGGGACACTGAATAATCTTCCCCCACTCTTTGACTACAAGACCTTAGCCAGGGAGCTAGCCCAGTATCTGGCAGAGGAGTTCAAACAATCAATTGCAGAATTAGTGGCTACATCAACCCAGGAGCTTACTTCCAAGCTGGGTCAACATGACCAGCAGCTCCAGGAGGCAGAGGCTAGAATCTCCACTGCAGAGGACAGAGTGGCAGATCTGGAGCGTCAGGTCCTGGCTCTACAAAAACAGTCTTCCTTCACCCTGAATAAATTGGATGATATTGAAAATAGGGCACGCAGGAACAATTTAAAAATTGTGGGTCTCCCTGAATCTATATCCATAAATCAACTGGAAGAGGTTTTTGAAGTCGAACTGCCTAAGGCTCTGGGGCTATCGCATAGATGCAAGACAGAGCGCACTCATAGGATTGGCCCCCCCAGAGAGCCCCCTCGGGAGGATAGCAATAACAGATCCTCACAGGATAGGGAAATGAACAAACCGCGACACGCCATCGCTAAATATTTAAACCATAGAGACAAGGAGGAAATCCTGAGGGCTTATAAAGCCAAGAGACGTCCCCTGATGTTAATGGGTCATAGAGCTCTGATTTTTGCGGACTATTCAATTGAGGTAACTAGGCGCAGAAGAGCCTTTAGCGAGGTATGCACCATCTTGTTCAAAAAAAATACGCGCTTCCAGCTGAACTATCCAGCAACCCTAAGATTCCGCTCAATAGAAGGCTCCATGCTATCCTTCACAGACCCTGAAGAGGCGATGACAGTGCTCAGGAGAAATAACAGCAAATCACCAAATAGAGACACCACACTACCTGGCAGCCCAAGACGACCTAATGAGGCTACTGCTCAAACCACCAACACTGTTTCTGACCGCATGCAAGATCAGGACTCTGTGAGATCATACAGATTGCGGTCAGACACCATACTAGAGGAAGGTTCAACAAAGGCTGCGACTCCGAGACAGCAAAGACTAACAACGTCAAGATGGAACAAGAAGAAGGTTAACCAAGCTGACTGAGTGCAGGGGGGAGGGGATGAGGGAAGAGAGAAAAGAAAAAAGAAAGGGAGGAAATGGTACAACTAATGCAGCGTCGTGAAAAGTGGGGACTCGACCCTCTCTCGCCGTTGCTCTCTTCTTGCTCAATTTGGTGATTTATCCTCAACAAAAAAGTGAGGAAATATTTTTATTATTATGTGAGCAGACGTTTAACTTTTAGCCTAAGTAAGAGCAAGCGCGGGGGGATTGAGTGTAAGGCGCAAAGGACTTATTTTGCTCATAATTGTTTTCTCCATGTTTACTTAGGGGCTCGGGAGTGTAAAATACTCATTTAATGTTTTATTGTTTATAAATGTTTGAGAGTTGGGGCGGACATGGGAAGAAGATACCCCATGCTAAGGAGGAAAAAAGAGAAGTTACTAGGCTACGCCATGGGAAGGGGAGGGGTCACTTCAAGGGAGGGAAAGGGTTTGGGGTGGGGTGAGAGAATTATTTTTGTCCTGTTGCACACTTTTATTTGGCCACCATACTCAAACGATCAGTCACTGCGTCTATGCGGCCGCTCTCAGTTTAGTGACCACAGTCGACCAAAATTACATTACTGTCAGATGGACCTGGATTTAGTCTTTGGAGATGGTTAGGTGGGTCTCGTGGAATGTTAAGGGACTGCGCTCCCCAGCCAAGCGTATGATGGTTCTTAGACACCTTAAACGCCTACACGTGGATGTGGCTATGCTCCAGGAGACCCACCTGACGTCCGGGGAATTTTTTAGGCTCAAAAAGATGTGGGTGGGGGAGATTTATGGCTCCAGCGCAGTCAACAGAAAAGCGGGGGTTCTGATCCTGATCAATAAATCGTTAGCACATACGGTACTATCCCAGGACACTGACCAGGAGGGCAGACTGATACACATGGTTATTCAGCTTCAAAAAGACACCTTTAGTATATACAATCTTTATGCTCCCAATGTGGCCCAGAAATCCTTCCTACAGCAAATACAAAATCAATTTTTGACAGATCAGGAGGGCATTAGATTGGCAGGAGGTGACTTCAACATGGTTTTAAATGATGACGAAGATAGAAGACACAGTGATCCCATGATACCTACTGCCCGACGAGATATGACCCAACCCAAAGTGAGCCTCTTAGAAGACTTCTTCAACAATTGCAATATGACTGACGCTTGGAGAACACTTCACCCTTTAGACAGAGAATATACCCACTACTCACACGCACATAGATCTTGGTCGAGACTGGACATGTTCTTTACCTCATCCCTATTATTTCAGAGAGTAGTGGAGGTCAGGGTGGAGGACATGGTTATATCCGACCACAGTCCTTTGGTTATGGACACAAGGGACACTTTTCAAAAGGGGTCTGATTTTCTCTGGAGATTTCCTGACACTCTGGTCCGAGAAGACAACTTTGTTAATTGCCTAGGGGAATGGTGGTCGGATTTTGCTTTCCATAATATTGAACATCGCTCGGACCCGGGTTTATACTGGGAAACTGCTAAAACTGTCTTACGAGGTCATGTCATGGCGTTTAGCATGAGGCTGAAGAAGAGGGTTAAGGATCAATATCTAAAAGCCAGCGCAGCGGTAAGGAGGGCCTACTCTCTCTACAAACAGTCAATGACTGATTCAGACAAAGAGATTTGGCTGACAGCTAAAAAAGATTTTGATGTATGGGCTGGAAAACGAGAGGATATGTATAGAAGCAGATTAGAACTGGAGCTGCATAGATTTGGAGATAAAGCGGGCAGACTATTGGCGCGACTGGCAAAGGGAAAGAGAATCTCTAACCCTATTGGGAAAATAAAAGATAAACACGGCAATATATGGTCAGATCCAAGGGACATTGTGCAGGCACTGGGGAAATACTATGCCTCACTCTACAAAGAGGAGGGTGCTGAGGGGGGGAGGAAGAGACGTGGCTCTCTTCGGTCAACTTGCCCAAAATAACTGAGGAAGATATACAATTCCTGAACAGCCCCATATCAGTAGAGGAAATTGAATTGGCAATCAAACTACTTAACCCAGGAAAAGCGCCCGGCCCAGATGGCTTTAATGGGGCGTTCTTTAAAGCTTTAAAAGACCAAATCTCTCCTGTACTAAAAGACCTATTTAATGCTTTCCTCAACGGCACTCCGATTCCAGATAGAATGAACATGGCCCACATAAAATTAATCCCCAAACCTGACAAACCACCTACTGATCCGGCGAGCTATAGACCTATATCGCTCATTAACCAAGACCTCAAACTCCTTTCAAAAATATTAGCCGATAGACTTGCGCAAATACTCCCTAAAATTATCTTACTACATCAGGCAGGATTTATTAAAGGGCGGTCAACGGTTACCAACATTAGAAAAGCGATGCTCCTTTTGGACGTGGTGGGCAGGCGAGTGGGGGAGGGGGACGAAGATCCGGCCATGATCACCTTGGATGCTGAAAAAGCATTTGATAATGTGAGGTGGTCGTGGCTGGATCGAGTCCTAGACAACATTGAGTTGAGGGGTCCTTTTCGCCGGTTCATAGGGTCCTTGTATGCCAATCCTAAGGCATGTATAAGCCTCCCAGGATTTCTCTCGGACTCCTTTGGTCTGGAGAAAGGAACGAGACAGGGGTGCCCCCTGTCCCCCCTCCTGTTTAATCTAGCGATAGAACCCTTAGCAATTTATTTAGAATCACAACACCATTATGATGGTTTGAAAGTGGGGACTAAAGAGATAAAATTGTCATTATTTGCGGACGATATCATTCTGTATGTTCGTAACCCAAAGAGAGACCTCCCTTCCATTTTGAATGATATTGATAGACTGGGCAGTATGTCAGGGTTCCGTCTAAACAAGGACAAGTGCGAAATACTCTTTATGGGCAAAAACAAAAGTGGCTATAAACAAAAATCACTTCTTGGGATAAAGGTAGCCAAGGATAGTATTAAATACCTAGGGATTTTCCTAGCTAGAACTCCTGGTCAGATATATAGACTTAACTTCACATCGGTTATATCTAAAATTGAAAGGGAGCTGGCTGGGTGGGAGAATTTACCCCTATCTTTGATGGGCCGCTGTCATCTCATCAAGATGATAAGCTTTTCAAGACTACTTTATCCCCTCCAGACGATTCCTCTGTTGCTGAAGCATGTGGATGTTAATAGGATAAACCGAGCTTTCTCGAAATTCCTCTGGAGGGGAAAAAGACCCAGGATAGCCCTAAACACTCTTATGAGGCTGAGGAGAGAGGGTGGGATCCAGCTACCAGATGTTAGGGGGTATAATTTAGCATGTCTATCGCACCATGTTCTTGATTGGGTTAAGCATACTAACAACTTTTCTGACATTGAGGTGGAAGGCGAGTTGACAAGACCATGGACATTATCCGCGCTACTCCACTCCCCACTTTCATTGTTGCCGGCCCATATCAAAAACACCACCATTTGTAGAGACACGATAATGACCTGGAAAAGTGTTAGAAAAAAAATGAAGCTTTCTTGGCAGATTTCCAGGGGTCTCGACCTATGGGCCTCTCCGGCCTTCACACTTGGTTACGAGAACCCCCTTTTTGTAACCTGGAGATCAAAAGGAGTCCTCACATTGGGGGATCTTATGCACAGGGGGGAAAAGAGGTGGTTGACGTGTGAGGAAACACTTACAAAATATAAGCTACCTGGGTCACATGTTTTACAGTACCAACAAATTCGCCACTCTCTCATGTCCCGACTACGAGATATTTCGGGAGAGTTAACTCATTCTCTTTGGGATGATATGATAGAGGCGGGAGTGGGAGAAGTGTCCATATCCTATCTTTACAAAAAAATACAAAACACACTAGGTCCAGTTAGCACTGACAAGTTATTCACTAAATGGAAGAAACATATTACAGACCCAGAACTATCACAAAAAATATTGGAGGGTTGGGAAACTGCTAGAAAACATATCACCAATGAAAAATGGAGGGACACCCAGTTTCGACTTATGCACGGGGCCATCCAGGGTTTCAATATCCCGCCCACGCCAGACAACCAGGGAAGATGGGTGCACTGTCCCAAGTGCAAGACCTATAAAACGGATTTGGAACATGGGATGTGGTCCTGTGTGAAATCTCAGATATACTGGGGTAAGGTTAGACAGATGACCTCGGAAATATTTAAAATGGACATCGGTCTTGATCCGCTGCTTTGGCTGTTTCATTATCAGGGAGATTTAGCTGAGTCTTGCGGTTCGCTTACTCTACTCCACACAATAGCTCTGATAGCAAAGAGACTATTATTACAGCACTGGCTCAAGAACTGGGCCCCGAACGTAGAACTAGTGCGTGATAATTTAAAACAGACCATGTCTGTGGAATCCATCGAAACTCTTAGAAACCCAAAAAGACTAACAAAGAAATTTTTCCTTAAATGGAGACCTTTCATTGAAAATATTCTACCGGATCCAGTAAGAGAGGCGTTTATGAGATCATACAAACAAACAGAGTGGTACGCCCTGGAGGACCTAAATGGAACTCTGGGAAACCTTAGATGTGATGCTTCATGTGAAATTTGAAAAGCAATTAGTTTGAAAGTTCTCGGTATTGAGATGGTGTGTGCTATACCCTAGACAACTTGAATCATTAAGGAAAAATGTGTTTCTCTCAGGGAAAGGGGGGGAGGGGTTTGTTAGAATTAACAAGGTTTTACTTAATATAAATGGAGAGAAGTGATGATGTTAGTGAGATATGTTTACCAAAGTCCAAAGACAGATATGCTTCTCTTCCATCTGCTAATTATCTCTGTTTCCTTTTTCGCATTCCTTGTATTTTAAATGCTAATAAAAATGTATGTTTCAAAAAAAAAAAAATACTACTCTACGTATAACCTTTCTGGCCGTGCTACACAGGCCACACGGCTGCCGTGTTCTACCTACTGAAGCCTATTCTAAACCCTGAAAGGTGCACAATATTCAACTCACAGTGATGCTGGGATTTGGATGCAGTCCCGGGGGCCCCCAACAACAGCAGTCCGATCCGAAGATGCACAAGGCTCCTGTCTCGAGTCGATGAGCTGCAAATCTTCTCCTTGCTTCAGGCTGTCACTGGATTCCAGGCATGTCTCTGTGTCTCACTTTCATTTCACAAGAAAAACTGCTGTCCTGTTCCAGTCACACAGACGGTCTCCTTCTCTTCACTCATCCACCGACTGCTCCAAAAACACACTCTCCGAAAGGGGGAAAACAGGACATACCATCATCCCACACCTGGGGGGTTTTCTGTCTCTTAAAGTGGCAGCGTGTTTCTTACTGTCCACCACAGGCACAGTTTTCTTAAAGTGGCAACGCTTCTCTTACTGTCCATAGCAGTAGCACCCCCAATAGAACATCCCTGGTGTCTGGTATGAGGGTAATAGAACATCCCTGGTGTCTGGTGTGAGGGTAATAGAACATCCCTGGTGTTTTGTGTTGGGGTTATAGAACATCCCTGGTGTCTGGTGTGGTGGTTATAGAACATCCTGGTGTCTGGTGTGGGGGTTATAGAACATCCCTGGTGTCTGGAGTGGAGTTAATAGAACATCCCTGGTGTTTTGTGTGGGGGTAATAGAACATCCCTGGTGTCTGGTGTGGGGGTTATAGAACATCCCTGGTGTCTGGTGTGAGGGTAATAGAACATCCCTGGTATCTGGTATAGGGCTAATAGAAACATCCCTGGTGTTTTGTGTGGGGGTAATAGAACATCCCTGGTGTCTGGTGTGGGGGTTATAGAACTTAAGCGATGGCTGGGAGGACCACCGCGGTGCAGAATAATGTACGATACACGAGATGGGAGTGCAAACCACAAGGGTGAATTTATTAACAGGCGGGGAAAGGAGTGAAGAAGGCAGGTTCAAGCAGGGGTAAACAGTGGCAAAAACGAGATTTAACAAACTTTTCGTTTTCTCTAGCTGGTCCGCTCAATAGCACGGTTCTCCAACTATCACAAGTTGAGAGCACACAGGTAAATTCACAAAAGCAAAGTACAATACTACTCTACGTATAACCTTTCTGGCCGTGCTACACAGGCCACACGGCTGCCGTGTTCTACCTACTGAAGCCTATTTTAAACCCTGAAAGGTGCACAATATTCAACTCACAGTGATGCTGGGATTTGGATGCAGTCCCGGGGGCCCCCAACAACAGCAGTCCGATCCGAAGATGCACAAGGCTCCTGTCTCGAGTCGATGAGCTGCAAATCTTCTCCTTGCTTCAGGCTGTCACTGGATTCCAGGCATGTCTCTGTGTCTCACTTTCATTTCACAAGAAAAACTGCTGTCCTGTTCCAGTCACACAGACGGTCTCCTTCTCTTCACTCATCCACCGACTGCTCCAAAAACACACTCTCCAAAGGGGGAAAACAGGACATACCATCATCCCACACCTGGGGGGTTTTCTGTCTCTTAAAGTGGCAGCGTGTTTCTTACTGTCCACCACAGGCACAGTTTTCTTAAAGTGGCAACGCTTCTCTTACTGTCCATAGCAGTAGCACCCCCAATAGAACATCCCTGGTGTCTGGTGTGAGGGTAATAGAACATCCCTGGTGTCTGGTGTGGGGCTAATAGAAACATCCCTGGTGTTTTGTGTGGGGGTTATAGAACATCCCTGGTGTTTTGTGTGGGGGTAATAGAACATCCCTGGTGTCTGGTATGGGGCTAATAGAAACATCCCTGGTGTTTTGTGTGGGGGTAATAGAACATCCCTGGTGTCTGGTATAGGGCTAATAGAAACATCCCTGGTGTTTTGTGTGAGGGTAATAGAACATCCCTGGTGTCTGGAGTGGAGTTAATAGAACATCCCTGGTGTTTTGTGTGGGGGTAATAGAACATCCCTGGTGTCTGGTGTGGAGCTAATACAACATCCCTGGTGTCTGGTGTGAGGCTAATACAACATCCCTGTTGTCTGGTGTGGGGTTAATAGAAACATCCCTGGCAGTGCCGGGACAAGGCATTTTGGTGCCCTAGGCAGGTAAGGCAAACGGCGCCCCCCCCCTCCCGAAATATGTCTAGGAATAAAAATGTCAACATACTTTGAAAGTAAATTTAAGTTAAAACAAATAAAAGTAGATATAAATGAACATTATGGATATAAATTGTACATAAATAGTAATGCACACGACCAACTCTTGAAATGCTTAGCAGCAGCGGCGTGCGCTGGCTGCCTGCCGGCCCTGAGGCGCTGCGCGGCAGCAGAACAGACAGTGGCCTCCGAGTGGACATCCCAGCACCCTGCGCTACAGAATCATTCTATAACGCTGCCGCTGTCAGGTGGATCTGCAAACCATAGCTGCAATACATATTCTTAAAGAATGTCTTACAAAAAGCCATCAGGAGCAGTCCTTCTTCTGTCCCCACCCGGATTGAAGCCGGTCCACTGGTCCCGACGGAAGACTTAGGCAGACGGCAAAAGCGCAGCACAGCTCCAACAGGTGAGACGGAAGGGCGCAGCCGCAGGGACAGTAAGCCCACCACCCACGCCGCGCGTCCTCCTGACCTGATCACTGCTCTCGGGGTCACAGGCAGAGGTGTATCTAGGTTTTCTGGCACCCGGGGCAAGAATTCAGTTTGGCGCCCCCCCCGCCAATCCGCAATGCTACAATGTCTCTGAATTCTCACAGCGTGTGGGCTGCACACTTTCAGGATTCTCCTGTGCAAATGGGAAGATTGAAGGTCATGTAAGCACAAAAATGCAATTTGTATACTTTTAGCAACATTCTGACTAGACTTGTCCGGCCTTATTCAATTCATTTTCATTAATCAAGGCCACTAATGTCTACTCAGCACGGGACTGCATGCATGTAACTCACATACTTCCAGTTTCATGACCTCACAGTCTCACTTCCTGCACCAGAAAATCCTGACAGCGTGGAGTGTGCACACAGTGAGAATTCAGAAGTCAACAGAGTTACACAAAAAGTGCATGCAGACTCATCCAAAACGTGGGACAACTCCTTTAATGTTCTACGCAAATAAAAACATTGAACCCTTAAAAACATAGAACCCTTAATTTGTCAGATGGCACAATACTTTATTAACATAGTCATGTATCAAGTAAGCTTACAAGTTATGGCTTGTTACATGTGTACAGGATCACAACCTATAACAGCACAGAAATACATCACCAGACCCACCAGAGGTACATTGTAACCAGAACTCTCATCAGTACAGAAATGCATGACAACAACCACCCAGAAATTCAACATTAAAATCACCATCTGAACAGGAATACATCACAACAACCACCTGAGGTACAGAAATACATAACTAGAATCATCATCAATAAAGAAATACATCCATGTAACTCCCATCAGTAAAGAAACAAAGCATCAAAACCCTCATCAGTACAAAAATACATCACCAGGCCCACCAGAGGTACAGAAATACATCCATGAAACCCTCATCAGTATCGAAACACAGCATTAAAACTCTCATCAGTACAGGGATACATGACCAGAACCACCAGAGGTACAGAAATACATACGTATAACCCTTATCAGTACATAAGTACAGCATCACAACCCTCATCTAGCAAAAAAAAAATCATCATCAGAACCCCATCGGTACATGGTAAAACAATTATAATGTCAGATCAGACCCATACATATTTGTGCTGCATGAACCTACAACTCCTACTACATCCTTAACAATGGTAAGGAGGTGCTGGGAGTTGTTCAGTCATTATCAGACGACACAGGAACTACAGCACTAATGAGAATTAGTATCACAACCATTTATATCCAGGTACCTTATAGATGACCTTGTCTCTGATCGGGGTCGCCTTTTTCTTTTCTTCATCTTGTCCAGATGCCATAATGACTTCACATCCACAGCTCGTCTCTGGAGACGTCCATGTTTTCCAGTCT
The DNA here is from genome assembly GCA_033576535.1 of Allobates femoralis. Classification (NCBI taxonomy): domain Eukaryota; kingdom Metazoa; phylum Chordata; class Amphibia; order Anura; family Aromobatidae; genus Allobates; species Allobates femoralis. Next base: position 398,179,723 of record JARQOC010000002.1, read on the forward strand.
TCAGCCCATCCCGACACGATACCCTTAAAAATAGCAAAATGATCAAAATTCTCCAAAGCAAAAATATCTGCCCTACACTGACCCTGGAATAATAATTGTACTTCCTCACTGTTTCCTGCACAAAATATGATTTACACACTGTCCCTCTTTTTGTACATGTCTACACTGCCCCTCATCACACTGCCCTCTCCTTCCATAGTGAACTCCCTGGTCACACTGTCCTCTCACACTGTGTCCTCCTATACTGCCCACTGTTTATACTGTCCTCCCTTATCACACTCCCTCTCCTGGCTGTGGCCTCACACTGTCCCCGCATGCTGCCCCCTCTCCATACAGCCCCACACTACTCACTATTCTGTGCCCCCTTACATTTTTCTCATGCCCTAAAGTTTCTTCACTACTTCCCTCCCCTCACTCCACATACTGTGTTCACACCTATCTCCCACTCATACCACATACTGTGTCTACATTCATCCCCCCTCATTCCACATACTGTGTCGTAGCCATGCCCCCTCACTCCACATACTGTGTGGCAGCCATCCCTTCCTCACTTGTTATACTGTATCTACACCCATCCCCCTTTACTCCACATACTGTTCAGCAGCCATCTCCCTCTCACTATTTATACTGGACCCTCAAACTTACCCCATTGTTTCCCATACTGTCCAACTCATACTATGTCCATACTTATCAACCCCTCACTCCGTTTTCTGTGTTCTCAAATCCCCCCTGCTTGCGCTCCATGCTGCGTCTACATACACTCCCCCCAACCTCTTCCCCTTATTTGCTGCTCATACAGCCCTTCTCTCCCCTCCCGATTTGCTCCTCATACAGCCCACACCCTCTCCCCCCATTTGCTCCTCATACAGCCCCTCTCCCCTCCCCTGTTTGCTCCTCATATAGCCTCCACCCTCTCCCTCATTTGCTCCTCACACAGCCCTAATCCTCCCGTTTTCTCCTCATACAGCCCCCATCCTCCTCCCCACACGTTTGTTCCTCATACAGCCCCCTTACTGCCAATCCATTTGTTCCTCATACAGCCCCCATACTCCCCCTCATGTTTGTTCCTTATACTGCCCCTATCCTCCCTCCCCAATGTTTGTTCCTCATATAACCCCAATCATCCCTCCCTCCACGTTTGTCCATTATACTGCCCCATACTCCCCCCATGTTTGTTCCTCATACAGCCCCCATAATCCACCCCCCCCACGTTTGTTCCTCAAACTGTTCCCATACTCCCCATCATGTTTATTCCTCATACTTCCCCCATACTCCCACGCTGTTAGTTTCTCATACTGCCGCCATACTCCCCCCATGTTTGTTCCTAATACTGCCTCCATGGAATCCCCGTTTGTTCCTCATACTGCCAACATACTCCCTCCCTGTTTGTTCCTAATACTGCCCCTTACTCCCACCATGTTTGTTCCTAATACTGCCCCCATATTCCCCCTGTTTGTTCCTCATACTGCTCCATACTCCCCCACGTTTGTATGTGCCCCCATACTCCCAACATGTTTGTTCCTAATGCTGCCCCCATACTCACCCCATTTGTTCCTCCCACAGCCCCCATACCCCCCCCACATTTGTTCCTAATACTGCCGAACAATACTCCCCCTTATGTTTGTTCCTAATATTGCCTCCATACTCCCCCAGTTTGTTCCTCATACTGCCCCATACTCCCCGTTTGTTCCTCATACTGCCCCCATACCCCCCCACATTTGTTCCTAATACTGCCGCACAATACTCCCCCCATGTTTGTTCCTAATATTGCCTCCATACTCCCCCAGTTTGTTCCTCATACTGCCCCATACTCCCCGTTTGTTCCTCATACTGCCCCCATACTCCCCCACATTTGTTCCTAATACTGCCCCCATACTCTACCCGTTTGTTCCTCATACTGCCCCCATAGTCTCCCCGTTTGTTTCTCATACTGCCCCACATGTTTGTTCCTAATACTGCCCACATACTCTCCCCGTTTGTTCCTAATACTGCCCACATACTCTCCCCCTGTTTGTTCCTCATACTGCCCCCATACTCTCCCACTGTTTGTTTCTCATACTACCCCGCCCCCACATGTTTGTTCCTAATACTGCCCCAAGCTCCCCCTATGTTCCTCATACTGCCCCCACACTCCCCCACATGTTTGTTCCTATTACTGACCCCATACTCCACCCACAGCGCCCATATACCCCCCAGATTTGTTCCTCATACTGCCCCCATATGCCCATGTGTGTACCTTTATAATATTGTCCCCATAATTCCCCCCATACTTGTTCCTAATACTGCCTCCATACTCCCCCCCCCTCAGTGAGTTCCTCTTACTGTACACCCTCTCCTCTTCCCCAAGTTACATTAGTCTTCAGTGTCTTCAGCTCCTGTAGCTGGAGCACTTGTCACCTCGCCAGTTTGCTCCCTGTCTGCCGGGTCGCCGAGTGACGTCAGCAGCGTGAATCAGGTGACCTGATTACGCTGCTGAAATCCTCCCGACCCGGAAGAGCCGGGAACTATCAGGGCTCCATGGTACAGAGTGTCTGATAGACACTCTGTACCATGGAATGTTGGAGCCGGCGTGCGGTGGATCCTCTGCTCCGCCCGGTATCAGCGGCTCACTCTGCGGGTGGGCGGGCGACGGCAAATGGAGGAGCAGTGGAGAGAGGCGGGAATGCGCCCTCCACAAGATGGCGCCCTAGGCGATTGCCTAGGGTCGCCTAGCTGTCGTCCCGGCCCTGATCCCTGGTGTCTCGTGTGGGGGTAATAGAACATCCCTGGTATCTGGTGTGGAGCTAATACAATATCCCTGGTGTCTGGAGTGGAGTTAATAGAACATCCCTGGTGTTTTGTGTGGGGGTAATAGAACATCCCTGGTGTCTGGTGTAGGATAATAAAACATCACTGGTGTCTGGGTGGGGGGTTAATAGGACAGCTCTGGTGTGGGGCTAATACAACATCCCTGGTGTGGGGTTAATAGAACTGTGACACCCCTGGGTCAAAGTGCCACAGTGTCATCACTGCCCCCAGGTGGTGGTGTCACAAGAGAGCATCAAAAGGGTCCTCTCATCAGGCAACACACAGAACACTCACACCTCCAGGCCAGAAGTGGGAGAAGAAGCCCGGGTTCAGGGTGAGCTCCCCTATAAATTCTGGTCTGGGAAGGGGTTAGTTAGTACAGTTCCTGAGAGGGCTGAGAAGAGTGCAGTTCCTGGGAGAACTGTGAAGAAGACCTGGGTGTAAAGGAGAGGAGCTGTGCTAGGCTCATCCCAAGGTTCGCTGACATGTTCCAGGCCAAAGGCTAGGGTCTAAGGAAAGGAGAAGGAACACACCAGGGAGGCTGAGCAACTCTGTGCTCACCCCAGAGGAAAGGCGCATAGAACGGACACCGGAGTCCGAGACTGTGAAGGGCCTTACGTCCCGGCAGTCAGTACCAGAAAGTGGGGATTCCAAATTCTCCAGCTACATTGTACTGGAGGCACAGCAACACCGTGAGAGTTCAGCAGCATACACCCGAGATCAGGGTAGAGAAAGGGCTCGAATTGCCTGTCATACCGGTACCTCGCAGGAAGAGACAGGGCTGGCAGCTCAGCTTATGCAACTGCAGGAACCAGTAAATAGCGCAATAAGGGAGCCAAAGACCCAACTGGATGGGAAGAAACCCCGAGTTGCTCTCAAAAGACCCGTGGACAGCTCCATATAACATCTGCTCAAGTAAAGGACTGAGAAACTACAGAAACAGTGAGTCAGCCTATTCCTTGTGCTCATTGTCCTGCATCCCGCACATAGACTATTTACCCTGCCCCGGGATTGGCTTTACCCGTGAAGAGCCGTCCCATCTCAGCTGCTATCCATCATTTCTGGAGGTTCTGCAGCAGCGGTGGCCATCCCTAGCCACACACCACGGGTGGCGTCACGAAAACTCCCCTGTATATAACTCCTTTTTCAACTGAAGCCCAGGGCATGGAACTGGGTCACGACCCCCGTAACTTCCCCCAGAGACAGCAGCAACTCGGGCCGTTCCCGAGTACCCCATCGCCCTGGGGGCGCTTCAGAACCATCCCTGGTGTCTAGTGTGGGACTAATAGAACATCCCTGGTGTCTGGTGTGGGACTGATAGAACATCCCTGGTGTGGGGCTAATAGAACATACCTGGTGGTGTAATGCGGTGCTAATAAAATCATCTCTGCAGCATGACCTCCACTTCATTCAAACTGCTCCCTATTGCGGTCTTTGAATCCCCATTTTTGGAATTGGTGGGCACTGGGCAGCCTGACTGGGCTGTATTCAGAGTTCCCATAGCAATGAATGAAGAGAGCCAGATAATGTTCACCCACTGCAAGTTGGAATGGGGGATGGGGGACCCAGATCCTGAGGGTAGGTGGATGTCTCTCCTAGAGGATGGACCTGCCATATTCATGTCACGTGACATCCCCCCCTTAATGGATGCTATATAACAGACACTTTAGACAATTCTGTGCTTTATTCCAGCACACAGATAATTCCTCGCAGTCACTTACTCAATGAGATGATCTGATAGATTTGTACTTTTGCATTTTATTAATCTCGCTAGGAGCCATAGACAACTGCACCCACAGTGGCGCCCCACTGGTCGGGACGCCACGTAGGGGTACTGCACCCAGACGAGAGTGTGTAGTTTCCCTGTGACCAGGGGACTGGGATGTTAAAAGGGGACGATCAATACACGCATCAACATACCTTAGGTCAGGGAACCAAAGGGTTAACCATTGCTAGGAAACCGATCCTGGTGGGAGAAGCTTAGGTGGGTAGTGGAGAGCAGGAAAGTTAGTCAGAGGAGTTGGAGTCTGGAAGTGAACCCTGCGAGAAGCACAATGTAGGGCACCCTATTAAAGATGGCCCAGAGGAAGAAGGGGATCCTATGGTGTTGAGATGCACCCGAATCCGGACCGGTACAACTCCCGGCCGGAAGGATCCAGTCCAAAACCAGAGGACTGTCTCCGAGGCGGTGCAGGCGTTTATCCCCGAGCCGCAGAACCGGAGGGCACGGATGTCTTCAGAAGTCGCAGCCAACGCCCTGCATAATCCCCTGAGGCCTCCGGGTCCTATACGAGGCCTTAAGACAGGAACCGTCCATAAGACCGTGGGACCAGCGGAGGGCTCTGTGCACAGGAGTGCAAAGGATGGAACAGAGGGAGAGCGCAGTAAGGACAGGTGAAAGGACCAGGCAGACACACCATTGAGGGCCTCCAGGAAGATGTCCTAGTTCTCTGGTGACTACCTAGGCCAGTAATACCCGTTGACTGTGTAAAGACTGTTTGCTGCTTGAGTCACCAGTAAAGCCCGGTTCAGAGACAAAGACTGTGTGTGTGTTTTATTGGCCTGCGCCAGAGGAGCCATACTCTTGCTCCCACAAACTGTCAGCCAGCATCGCTACCTGATGAGCCGCCTCCCTGTGTGAGTTCTCTATTCATCCATCACTGCCCCGGGGACCCCGCTCCACCTATGGGGAGCGTTACCAACAAAGCTGCCTCATCATCACCCCGGAGGTCTGCAAGCAGCGCCGATATCATTACCGAATACCGTAGGTGGCGTCACAAACGTTTTTTATTTTATTTTTATTTAATCCCTTTTTCAGCAACCGCCAGGGCTACGAGCCCGGGCACAGGCTGCCTGTCACGCGCTTAGTTGACGCTGACATTGTTGGATGCTGCTGTGTATGTGGTTTGTCTTTAAGGGTACCGTTACACGTCGCAACTTTGCATGCAATTTCACTTGCAATATGCTGGTTGCAGTGAAATCATGGACACATTGTTCTATTTTGTGGCTGTGTACAAATGGAACAATGTGTCCATGATTTCACTGCAACCAGCAAATTGCAAATGCAATGTTGCGATGTGTAACGGTACCCTAAGAGCTGCATGGTTGATGGTTGTTAAGGTCCTTGCCTCCTGTGGTGTGCTCCAGAACTGCAGTCACTATTATGTTCAATTGCTGGTTCAGGAGTTAATGTGTGACTCACCTGGAATCCCCTCCCCCTGGAATTAAATAGCCTTCCCTCTCCTCTGTCAGGTGCTGCTGATAGCTATGTGCTCTAGGTCTTGGTGCTGTCCTGTGCTGATGCTTAGCTGCTGGGCTAAAGTCTTTCCTTGGGAGAAGCTGTGATTCCTGACCCATGGGTGGAGGTAGGGGCCCTCAGCCTAGGGTTAATCAGGAGTTTTAGGGTGCAGGGTGGCGGCTCAGAACTCCTCACCATCAGAGGTACCTCCGAGATCAGGGCGAGCCAGGGACCCCAGCATCAGGGTCAGATTAGGCTCTCCTGACCCCCTTTTGCCCAATTTATCTACCTGTTACCTGATTCCCTCACCTCCCAAGCGTGACATTGCCTGTGACAGCCCCCGTGAAACTACAGCCTGGGACCGGGTACTCCACGGCCCTGGGGTGGGTCACCAAAGTATCAGAGTAATGAAGCTCCTTATCACATACTTTACATTGAGACAATGTTCTTCATCATGGCACCTGATTTGGGTTATTATATGATGCTCAGGCTGCCTCCACACTGCATAATTTTCACATCTGTATGGATCCTTGAAATTCAAGGACCACACGGACAGGCACGGATCTGTTCAAATGGATGCCAACTGATGTCCATGGATCAGTGTTTTTCACTAATCCGTCATCAGTTACCAGAGATAGGGGTGGGAGGAGCTGTACCTTGCTTCTGAGCATGCTCAGTACAGAAAAATGTATCCATTTTTTCATGGATCTGCACGGATCAGTGTTACATACACACCCATGTTATTTGACACTGACAGCCTTGGATCTGCGTCTGTCCGTTTGTCTACTTTTTTCAAGGCAGCCCAAAATCTCAACAGTCTCTGATTCTGGGTACATGAAAAAAACTGACACAAACGGATCAGTGACAAAACTGACACACACAGATGGCGATAAAGTGCCCATAAAGATACATGAGAGGCTAAAACAGATCTGTGGTTATTAGTTATAAAACGGATAGACACGGATCACAAATTATGCAGTGAGAAGGCAGCCTTAATAATCACTGGACGCTTCCTTTGCGAGTTATCTGAGTCTTTAAAATTGACTGCAATTCCCAACGATAGGTCAATAGTATTAGATTAACATTTGCTGTCATTAAAACTTCTTGATCTAAAATGAACAGCCTAAGGCTGCGTTCACATGCGGCGTAATTGTCACTTTTTTTGCGCATGCGTATTTCCCATGCTTATTTCCAGCACTTTTTATTTTTTATTAAGCCCAAAATTCATGGGCGCACGCCAATATTAGACATGACCACCATGAATTTCTAGTTAAGATTAACCCCTTGTGCAACGTCCTGTGTTTCTGCCCGTTCCCGACACAGGATGTTGCACAACGTCCTGGCAGATTTGAGCTGCTGCAGCTCCTGTGAGTGGGGTCGCTCAGGTGTCACAGATGCTGCTGCTCTGTGACAACCTGGAGATGACCCCACAGGGGGTGGATTAACCCCCCCGTGCCCAGTACCCCTCCGATCGGCAGTTTAAAAGTGAAACTGCAGATCGGAGGGAATCATAGGGATTCACCCCTCCAGATCTGATTGGAGCTCTCCAATCAGATCTGGAGGGGCGGATCGGCAAGTGCCCACCCCTCCACAGCCCCCTCCAGCACCAGGACCTACAGGGGCCCCCCCAGAACCGCCCGCCCCCCCTCTATTGTCATGTAAATGCCGGCGGGCTGCAGCCGCGGCTGCACCCGCGGCTGCGCCTGCCGACCACAGTGCCTGGTCCCCTCCTACGGCCCCCCCCTAGGCAGCCCCCCTCCAGGCTGCCCCCCTCCAGGCAGCCCCCACCCCTCACCTCCTGCGGCGGGCTGCACACATCGGTGCACCCGCCGCTGCGTCCGGCTGTGCAGCTCCTCTGCCGGCCGGTCGGTGGCCCCGCCTCCTCTCCCCGCCTCCTCTCCCCGCCTCCTCTCCCGGCCTCCTCCTGCTGATCGGTCTATCGAGAGGGAGGTAAGTATGTATGTTTGTATGTATGTATGTATGTATGCATGTATCTATGTATGTATGTATGTATTTATGTAAGTATGTAAGTATGTATGTATGTATGTATGTATCTATGTATGTATGCATGTATCTATGTATGTATGCATGTAGTATGTAAGTATGTAAGTATGTATGTATGTATGTATGTATCTATGTATGTATGCATGTATCTATGTATGTATGCATGTATGTATGTATGTATATATGTATGTATGTATGAATGAATTGATGGATGGATGGATGGATGGATGGATGATGGATGGGTGAATGGATAGATGGATGGGGGGTGCATGCGTGCGTGGACGTGTGCGTGCATAGACGTGTGCGTGCACAGACGTGTGCGTGCACAGACGTGTGCGTGCATAGATGTGTCCGTGCGTGGATGTGTGCATAGATGGATGTGTGTGGGGATGTCAGCATGCGTGCGTGGATGTCAGCATGCGTGGATGTCAGCATGCGTGATTGTCAGCATTCGTGCGTGGATGTGTGCATGCGTGGATGTCAGCGTGCATGCGTGGATGTCAGCGTGCATGCGTGGATGTCAGCGTGCATGCGTGGATGTCCGCGTGCGTGGATGTGTGTGTGGATGTGGATGTGCGTGCGTGGATGTCCGCGTGCGTGCGTGGATGTGGATGTGCGTGCGCGCATGGATGATGGGTGCATAGGTGGATGGATGGGTGCAACAAGGGATCAAGTGTCCTCTTGTTGTAGTCTCTGGGATCATAGTCATGGTGCACTGTATGACAGATCATTGTCATACAGTGCACCATAACTCTGACCCCAGAGGCTGTAGGAAGAGGACACTTGATCCCTTGCTGCAGTCTCTGGATTGAGCAGAGGCGATCGAGCGTCGTGGGACCTTCGTTGTGGACTACGTCGGAGGCGATCGAGCGTCGTGGGACCTTCGTTGTGGACTACGTCTGATCTTTATAATAAAGATGGAGTCCGAATTTTGTTTGTGTTTTTTTTCAAATAAAAAGATTTTTCTCTGTGTGTAATTTCTGACTATTTACCAGAGATTCCTAATGGCGGGTCTAACATTGGCCCTATATTATGAATCTCGGGCTTAGTGCCAGCTGCCAATAAAAAGCTGGCATTAACCCCTTTATTACCCAGTTTGCCACCGGCACCAGGGCAACTGGAAGAGTCTGGGTACAGCGCCAGAAAATGGCGCTTCAATGAATGCGCCATTTTCTGGAGCGGCTGCGGGCTGCAATTCGCAGCCTGGGGGGCCCAGAACGCTTGGGCCTCTCCATGCTGCGGATTCCAGCCCCCAGCTGCCTAGTTGTACCTGGCTGGACCAAAAATATGGCGGAACCCCACGTAATTTTTTTTCTTTCTAGAATTAGTTCTAGAAGAAAAAAAAAAAGGGCTTTGCTGTATTTTTGGAAGCCAGCCAGGTACAACGAGGCAGCTGGGGGTTGGTGGCAATCCGTAGCTGCCAAGTTGTACCTGGCTGGACCAAAAATGTGGCGGAGCCCCACGCCATTTTTTTTCTAGAATTTAGTCCTAGAAAAAAAAATAAAAATGGGCTTCGCTGTATTTTTGGTTGCCAGCCAGGTACAATGAGGCAGCTGGGGGTTGCTGGCAGTCCGTAGCTGCCAAGTTGTACCTGGCTGGACCAAAAATATGGCGGAGCCTCACGCCATTTTTTTTCTAGAATTAGTCCTAGAAAAAAAATTAAAATGGGCTTCGCTATATTTAGATGCATAGTGAACACTTTGAACCCCCAGGTGCTTCACAAATTGATCCGAAAAAAGAAAATTTGTGTGGAAAAAAAAGTACTTTTTCCTTATTACGGATCAATTTGTGAAGCATGTTGGGGTTGAAAGTGCTCACTATGCATCTAGATGCATTCCTTGGGTGGTCTAGTTTCCAAAATGAGGTCACTTGTGGGGGAGCTCCAATGTTTAGGCACACATGGGCTCTCCATATGCAACATGGTGTCCGCTAATAATTCCAATTGTTAGCGGACACTATGTCGCGTATGGAGAGCCCCTGTGTGCCTAAACATTGGAGCTCCCCACAAGTGACCCCATTTTGGAAACTAGACCCCCCAAGGAACATATCTAGATGCATAGTGAGCACTTTCAACCCCCAGGTGCTTCACAAATTGATCCGTAAAAATTAAAAAAGAAAATTTGTGTGAAAAGAAAAAGTACTTTTTCCTTCTTACGGATCAATTTGTGAAGCCCTTGGGGGTTCAAAGTGCTCACTATGCATCTAGATGCATTCCTTGGGGGGTCTAGTTTCCAAAATGAGGTCACTTGTGGGGGAGCTCCAATGTTTAGGCACACATGGGCTCTCCATATGCGACATGGTGTCCGCTAATAATTCCAATTGTTAGCGGACACTATGTCGCGTATGGAGAGCCCCTGTGTGCCTAAACATTGAAGCTCCTCCACAAGTGACCCCATTTTGGAAACTAGACCCCCCAAGGAACATATCTAGATGCATAGTGAGCACTTTCAACCCCCAGGTGCTTCACAAATTGATCCGTAAAAATTAAAAAAGAAAATTTGTGTGAAAAGAAAAAGTACTTTTTCCTTCTTACGGATCAATTTGTGAAGCCCATGGGGGTTCAAAGTGCTCACTATGCATCTAGATGCATTCCTTGGGGGTCTAGTTTCCAAAATGAGGTCACTTGTGGGGGAGCTCCAATGTTTAGGCACACATGGGCTCTCCATATGCGACATGGTGTCCGCTAATAATTCCAATTGTTAGCGGACACTATGTCGCGTATGGAGAGCCCCTGTGTGCCTAAACATTGAAGCTCCTCCACAAGTGACCCCATTTTGGAAACTAGACCCCCCAAGGAACATATCTAGATGCATAGTGAGCACTTTCAACCCCCAGGTGCTTCACAAATTGATCCGTAAAAATTAAAAAAGAAAATTTGTGTGAAAAGAAAAAGTACTTTTTCCTTCTTACGGATCAATTTGTGAAGCCCATGGGGGTTCAAAGTGCTCACTATGCATCTAGATGCATTCCTTGGGGGGTCTAGTTTCCAAAATGAGGTCACTTGTGGGGGAGCTCCAATGTTTAGGCACACATGGGCTCTCCATATGCGACATGGTGTCCGCTAATAATTCCAATTGTTAGCGGACACCATGTTGGGTATGGAGAGCCCCTGTGTGCCTAAACATTGGAGCTCCCCCACAAGTGACCCCATTTTGGAAATTAGAGCCCCCAGGGAATATATCTAGATGGGTTGTGAACATTTTGAACCCCCAGGTGCTTCACACATTCATCTGTAAAATTGAATAAGTACTTTTTTTTCCACAAAGAATTTCTATTTTCATTTCTACAGATTATTTTGTGAAACACCGGGGTGTTCAAAATGCTCACCACCCATCTAGATAAGTTCCCTGGGGGGTCTAGTTTCCAAAATGGGGTCACTTGTGGGGGAGCTCCAATGTTTAGGCACACAGGAGCTCTCCATACCCAACATGGTGTCCGCTAACAATTGGAGCAAATTTTTCAGTCAAATTGTTAGCGGACACCATGTCGCGTTTGGAGACCCCCTGTGTGCCTATACATTGGAGCTCCCCCACAAGTGACCCCATTTTGGAAACTAGACCCCCCAGAGAACATATCTAGATGGGTGGTGAGCCTTTTGAACCCCCAGGTGCTTCATAAATTAATCCGTAAAAATTAAAAAGTACTTTTTTTTCCATAAACATTTTCTTTTTTCATTTTTACAGATTAATTTGAGAAGCACTGGGGTGTTCAAAATACTCACCACCCATCTAGAAAAGTTCCCTGGGGGGTCTAGTTTCCAAAATGGGGTCACTTGTGGGGGAGCTCCAATGTTTAGGCACACAGGGGCTCTCCAAATGCAACATGGTGTCCGCTAACAATTTGACTGAAAAATCAGCTCAAATTGTTAGCGGACACCATGTCACGTTTGGAGAGCCACTGTGTGCCTACACATTGGAGCTCCCCCACAAGTGACCCCATTTTAGAAACTAGACCCCCCAGGGAACATATCTAGATGGTTGGTGAGCTTTTTGAACCCCCACGTGCTTCACAAATTCATCCGTAAAAATTAAAAAGTACTGTTTTTTTCCACACAAATTTTCTTTTAGCCTAAATTTTTTCATTTTCACATGAGCAACAGGATAAAATGGATCCTAAAATTTGTTGGGCAATTTCTCCTGAGTACAGCGATACCTCTCATGTGGTCATAAACCATTGTTTGGGCGCACGGCAGGGCTCAGAAGGGAAGGAGCGCCATTTGACTTTTTGAATGGAAAATTAGCTCCAAAAGTCAAATTGCGCTCCTTCCCTTCTGAGCCCTGCCGTGCGCCCAAACAGTGGTTTATGACCACATATGAGATATCGATTTACTCAGGAGAAATTTCCCAACAATTTTTAAGATCCATTTTATCTTGTTGCCCATGTGAAAATGAAAGAATTGAGGCTAAAAGAACATTTTTGTTGGAAAAATTAAAATGACCATTTTTTCCTTCCACATTGCTTTAGTTCCCGTGAAGCACCTGAAGGGTTAATAATCTTCTTGAATGTAGTTTTGAGTAGCTTGAGGGGTGCAGTTTTTGGAATGGTGTCACTTTTGGGTGTTTTCTGTCATGTACAACCCTCAAAGGGACTTCAAATGTGATGTGGTCACAAAAAAAAATGGTTTTGTAAATTTTGCTGGAAAAATGACAAATTGCTGATGAACTTTGAACCCTTATAACGTCCGAACAAAATTTTTTTTTTTTCCAAAATTGTGCTGATGTAAAGTAGACATGTGGGAAATGTTATATATTAACTCTTTTGTGTCACATACCTCTCTGGTTTAGCAGAATAAAAATTCATAATTTGAAAATTGCAAAATTTTCAAAATTTTTGCCATATTTTTGATTTTTTCACAAATAATCGCAAAAATTATCGACCTAAATTTAATACTAACATGAAGCCCAATATGTCACGAAAAAAACAATCTCAGAATCGCTAGGATCCGTTGAAGTGTTCCAGAGATATTACCTCATAAAGGGACACTGGTCAGAATTGACAAAAATGGCCTGGTCATTAGGGTCAAAATAGGCCCGGGGGTGAAGGGGTTAAAAAAAAATCACTACACAGACAAAAAGATTTTTATTAGAAATAAAACACAAATTTAGTGACTCCATCTTTATTAAAGAAAAGAATCCCCCGACGTCCAATCCGGATTCAATATTATCTGATTGGTTTGCCTGCCGGCAGACCGATCAGATAGTCAATATCAGGTTCAAGGACTTGAATCAGCAGACAGATCATCTGTTAGTTTAAATCAGCCGCCAAAACCGAACCGCTAATCAGTCAGCTGAAACTGCCGACCTCCGACACATCAGCTGTTCGATTTTGGCGGGCGATTTAAACGATCAGCTGATCTGTCAGCGGCGGCTGGTTTAAACTGCTCAGCTAACGCTGTTACGTGACACATCAGCTCATCGGTTTGCCGCCGGTAAGCTGATTCAGGTAATGCCAGCGATCGGACGTCCGGGGACAGTCTCCAGAGGGATGAGTATCAAAGTTATTTATTTTTTAACACATTGCTTTCTATTATTTTGCTTTAGCAGTGTTACACTGCTAGAGCGAAAGTACACAGATGTCACACAAAAACAGGATTCTTTCTCCCCTCGTGTGACATCACATCCTGATATTCCTCCTGCGCCCGTGATTATAGGCATTGTCTGAACGACACTGCGTATTCCAGATCCTTATTATGGCGCCTATGGGAGAAAGCACGCTCTATTAGCGCAAATAATTAACATGTTGATTCTTTTTATGCGCATTCTTTCTCCCAAAAGAGCGCCGCTGAAAATAGCGCAGCGTCTGAACGGCAAAAGTAAAAGTCCATTCACTTTGTCGGCAAACGCAGACGCAGATGTGCTTCTGCGGGAAAAGCGCGCGTAAGAAAAAGCACGAAAATTACGCAGCGTGTGAACGTAGCCTTAAGGTGGGAGCATTAACACCATCAACATGTGGCACATTGATAATATTTCTATAGCAGAGTGTCATGAGATCATTTATTCAACAATAAATACTGAAGCTTTGTTTTCTCTATAAACTGAAAGAGATTTGATAATAAAACACGCATGACTATGAGAATTATACTTGGGTGGGGAATGACACAATAGCGTAGAATGCTGTCCAGTTCTTTAGTATTAAAGGGATTTTCACTACTGACACAACCCCTTCTCCATCCCTATGTTTCCCCCCCTCCCCCGAGTAAAATAAAAAAAAAAACAGGGTATGGTCACCCTGGCATGTGACTCATATGAGCGTGATGTGAGACAATCTTGCATTGCACTTGGTCCGTGTTAAACAATGCTGCAGCTCAGATCACCTAATCAGACTGAGGAAAAAATGGCAGCATGCTGTGATTGTTAGCAAATCTTAGACCACTCAGTCCCAGTAGCGTAGCTACCGGTTGGGGGTTAGAGAGGGTGGTCGCCACAGGCCCCACGCTCTCTGGAGCCCACCCAGGCTATGTTAACCTTATCTGTATCAAAGCGCATAGTGTGCTGACACAGACTCTGCGGTGGAGCAGTGAGGCTCAATCTCCCTGCTCTGCCACTCTCTATCGCTTTAGACCCACTGTGTACAGAACTGCAGGTCCAGAGCAAAGTGATGTGATGACATCACCGCATTCATCTGCCTCTGACCTGCCGCTGGCTGCTGATGGACTCACTGGGGGAAGGTGGGAATTCATGTTTTGTTTTGTTTTTCATTTTAAAAGTGTGTTATGGCCATACTGTATGGGGGCTCCTCAAAGAGGGCCAAAATGCATTGTGGGGGTTACTACAGTAAGGAGGGCCATCATACATAGTGGGGGCTACTAAGGAGGGCCAACATACATATTGGTGGCTACTATGGAGGGCCAACATACATAGTTGGGGCTACTAAGGAGGGACATCATACAGAGTGGGGGCTACTAAGGAGGGACATCATACATAGTGGGGCTACTAAGGAGGGCCATCATACATAGTGAGGGCTACTAAGGAGGGCCAGCATACATAGTGGGGGCTTTTAAGGAAGGATATCATAGATAGTTGGAGCTACTAAGGAGGGTTTATCATAGATAGTGGGGCTTACTAAATGTGACTGCCTTACATAATGGGGGCTGCTAAGAGGGGCCATCATACATAGTGGGGACTACTAAATAGGCCCATCATACATAGTGGTGGCTACTATGGAGGGCCATCATACATAGTGGTGGCTACTATGGAGGGCCATCATACATAGTGGTGGCTACTAAGGAGGGCCATTATACATAGTGGGAGCTACTAAGGGGGCCATCATACTTAGTGGGGGCTACGAAGTGAGTCCATCATGCATAGTGGAGGCTACTAAGGCTTGCCATCATACATAGTGGGAGCTACTAAGGAGGGCCATTATACATAGTGGGAGCTACTAAGGGGACCATCATACATTGTGGGGGCCACTAAGGGGAGGCAATCATATATAGTGGGGGCAACTAAGAGGGCCTTCATACATAGTGGGAGCTTCTAAGGAAGCCTTTCATATATAGTGGGGGCTACTAAGGAGGGCTATCATAGATAGTTGGGTTTACTAAAGGGGATCATCATACATAATAGGGGCTACTAAGAGGGGACATCATACATATTGGGGGCTACTAAGGCTTCCCATCATACATAGGGGCTACTAAGAAGGGCCATCATAAATAGTGGAAGCTACTAAAGGGGTCATCATGTATAGTGGCAGCTACTAAGGGGAGGCCATCATACATAGTGGGGGCTACTATGGGGGGCCAGCATGCATATTGGGTGCTACCTAAGGGGGCCATCATACATAGTGGTGACTACTAAGGGGAGGCCATCATACATAGTGGGAGCTACTAAGGCTTGCCATCATACATAGTGGGGACTACTAAGGAGGGCCATCAAATAGTGGGAGCTACTAAGGGGGCCATCAAACTTAGTGGGGGCTACTAAGGGAGGCCATCATACATAGTGGGTGCTACTAAGGGGGCCATCAAACATAGTGGGGGCTACTAAGGGAGGCCATCATACAGTTGTGGCCAAAAGTATTGATACCCCTGCAATTCTGTCAGATAATACTCAGTTTCTTCCTGAAAATGATTGCAATCACAAATTCTTTGGTATTATTATCTTCATTTAATTTGTCTTCAATGAAAAAACACAAAAAGAATTGTCCTAAAGCCAAATTGGATATAATTCCACACCAAACATAAAAAAGGGGTGGACAAAAGTATTGGCACTGTTAGATAAATCATGGGATGCTTCTCTAATTTGTGTAATTAACAGCGCCTGTAACTTACCTGTGACACCTAACAGATGTTGGCAATAACTAATTCACACTTGCAGCCAGTTGACATGGATTAAAATTGACTCAACCTCTGTCCTGTGTCCTTGTGTGTACCACATTGAGCATGGAGAAAAGAAAGAAGACCAAAGAACTGTCTGAGGAATTGAGAAACCAAATTGTGAGGAAGCATGAGCAATCTCAAGGCTACAACTCCATCTCCAAAGACCTGAATGTTCCTGTGTCTACCGTGTGCAGTGTCATCAAGAAGTTTAAAGCCCATGGCACTGTGGCTAACCTCCTTAGATGTGGACGGAAAAGAAAAATTGACGAGAGATTTCAACGCAAGATTGTGCGGATGGTGGATAAAGAACCTCGACTAACATCCAAACAAGTTCAAGCTGCCCTGCAGTCCGAGAGTACAACAGTGTCAACCCGTACTATCTGTCGGCGTCTGAATGAAAAGGGACTGTATGGTAGGATACCCAGGAAGACCCCACTTCTTACCCCGAGACATAAAAAAGCCAGGCTGGAGTTTGCCAAAACTTACCTGAGAAAGCCTAAAACGTTTTGGAAGAATGTTCTCTCTTTTTGGGCAAAGGCATCAACATAGAGATGCAGGAGGGCTCTTAACTCACTCTGAAGAACCTTTTTCTGCCTAGGTATGGCAGTTTCCGCAATCTGTTGGAGCAAGAACAGCACTTCACCCATGCAATTGCTAACAACATTTGTACCAAGAATAATGTAAGGATCTCGATGGTTATTCTTTTCTGCTACCACAATAATCCCCTGGTCTGATAATTCTACCCTCCCCACCAGGGGCGGACTGGCCCGGGTTTCTGGGGGGCAGTTGCCCTCCAGGCCGCCGGTTTAGTGACAGTTCAGGGCCGCCCGATACTGCCGGCAGCCGCCCTGAACAGTGAAATGATGTGAGAGCGGCCGGCTGTCAGCGCGGTGCGGCCGCAGTGGGACCGCTCCAGGCTTCAAATCGCAGCAAGGGCTGCGTCGTCCTGGCAACCGGCGGGACGCCGGGCGCGAGTGAGTCACTGACTCACTGACTGAGTCACTGCTAGCGGGGCGGGCGGCCGTGACGTCTGTCGGCTCGGCGCAGCCGCGCTCACCTCTGAGCAGAGCAGAGCTCTCAGCTCTCTGCAGGCAGCGCCACCGCGGGACCGGTCCGGGCTTCCGGGCAGCAGCGGGTGCGTTGTCATGGCACCCGGCCGGCCCGCGGGACGTACCTACCACGGTCGCAGCGGTTGCGCCTCCACGCGGGTGGGCCTGCGCCTCCAGCCGCCCGCCGCGACCGCGGGTGTCCAAGGCGAGGAGGGAGGATGTGGAGGAAGTGAAGCGGCACTTCCTGTAGCTGTGCCCGCCCCTCCACTCACCTTTCCTCTCCTCCTGCCTGTCAGCGGCTCTGCAAGTAAGTGCGGTGGCTCCCCACACCTCCACTGTGCTGTCAGGCTGAATGTTCCTGACAGCACCCCCCATCAACACCCAAACCCCCCCCCCCCCCCCCCCCCCCGCCTCCTCAACCATACCTCCCAGACAGTGCTGTGCTCTCCTCCCCAGGCAGCTACCAGCATGAATATGCATAAGCCGGCAGAGGCCTGTGACGTCAGCTGCGGGACAGTGCTGATCCCCTGCAGTAAAGTCTGTCACGGTGCAGCTCAACGCCAGAAGAAGACACCAAGCACATAGGTGAGACAACATTGGGGGGAGGAGGCCACAAGGGGGAAGACATTGCTAGATGGGAAGTGTGTGTGTTTATGTGTGTGTGTGTGTTTATATGTGTGTGTGTGTATGTGTGTTTATGTGTGTGTATATATATATATGTGTGTGTGTGTTTGTGTGTGTGTGTGTGTGTTTATGTGTGTATGCAGTGGCGTACCAATCGCGGTCGCAGGGGTCGCGGTTGCGACGGGGCCCGGGGCTATAAGGGGCCCGGGCCACCTGCAGCCCCCTGCGACCGCTGATACCAGCGCCGAGCCCCCGCTTCACATGGATGTGCGTCTCCAAGGACGCACATCCATGTAACTGCATGGCCAGTGTGTTGGAGGGGAGGGGAGGTGGTAGTCCTGGCGCCGGCCTGCGTTTAAGCAGGCTAGTATCGCCGATGTGTGTGGCCGTCCGCTTCTGCACTCTGGCCCTGACACTATGAGGCAGCAGCGGCAGCTGCTTGTTGCCTCCAGCCGAGAGCAGGGCCGTGTCCGCGCCTCCGCTCCTCCTGTAGTGCTGCTGAGAGCTGCTGCCTGCTGGGCATGTACAGCCCGGCTCCCGGGGGCGGCAGTGAGTGCCGGATGTTGGAGCAGACAGGCAGGAGCTAATCTGTCTGCCGCAGGAGTTTCAGGACATCACCCCGGTGGTGGTGTGCACAGAGGAGCAGGTGCGGGTGCTGGGGGCCAACCGCTGCAAGCTGATCACCAGGGGGGACTTGCAGATCCTGTAACAGGTCAGACACAGTGTTCTGTGCCCCTGCCCCATATACTGTGTTCCCTCTCCATATACTCTACCCCCATAAATTGTGTGCCCCCTCCCACTATACTGTGTGTGCCCCCTATTCTGTGCCCTCCCCATATACTTTGTGCCCCCTCCCCATACTGTGCATGCCCACCCCACATACTGTACCCCCTATACTGTGTGCACCCTTCCCAGTGGTGTAACATCCACGGTCGTAGCTGCGACCAGGCCAGAAGGTACAGGGGCCCGTCGACCCCTGGCTGCATCCACTTTACATGGATGTGTATCCCTAAGGACGCATATCCATGTCCCCAGGCGGCTGATCACAGCCGCCAGATGTATAAAGTCCAGCAGCACCGTTCTCTCTCTGCCCCTGCCACTGTCCTGGCCAATCACAGGCCAGTCGGCGCATGACCTCAGCTACTTGGCTGCCCAGACGGCTCGTGGCATGTGTTTGGCCAGAACAGCGGCACTGCAGTCATCTCCTTGCCTCAGATGCCGTTAGTGTACGGTGCTGCTGTGTCCGTGTCCCTGTGTGCGTGTCCGTGTCCCTGTGTGCGTGTCTGTGTCCCTGTGTGCGTGTCTGTGTCCCTGTGTGCGTGTCTGTGTCCCTGTGTGCGTGTCCGTGCGTGTCCCTGTGTCCCCATGTGCGTGTCTGTGTCCCTGTGTGTGTATGTGTGTTGAGAGGATGTATGCTATATGGAGGGTTATGAGGCTGCATTATTGCATTATACTATATGAAGGGCTGTGAGGCTGCATTATATTATGTGAAGGGCTGTGAGGCTGCATTATATTATATAAAGGGCTGTGATGCAGCTTTATACTATATGGCGGGCTGGGACGCTGCATTATACTTTATGGAGGACTGTGAGGCTGCATTTTACTATAATGTAGGACCATACATACCATGATAAAGGCATATTCCAGGAGGAGGACCATACATACAGTGGCGTACCACCCACAGTTGCAGAGGTCGCAAGTGCGACCAGGCCCGGAAGTTTAGGGGCCCCCGGCGCCTGCCAACCCCTGCGACTGCTTTACATGGATGTGCATCCCTAGGATGCACATCCATGTCTCTGCATAGCGCTCTGCCAGGCCGGTCCCCAGGCGGTTGATTCCGGCTGCCGGAGGACAGGAAGGCGCGGTGGCGCGGCTGCTTCGTCACGTGCTGCATCTCAGGACAGAGCCGTGAGCTTCTGGAGGTCCGGAGAGTCTGGCGGCAGCCTCCTCAGTCTCCCGCTGTGTGTCTAGTCCTGGCCGCTCATCCAGAAAGTGAGGACACTGTGTTGCTGAATACTCGCAGAAGAGAAGAAGAGAAGTGAGAGGAGGAAAGCGCCGGGGGACACAGGAGGGGGAAAGCGGGGGAGACAGAAAAAGGGGACAGAGGAGAAGGAGAGCGGGGGACACAGGAGGACGGGGGATAGAGGAGGAGCAAAACGAGGGATGCAGGGAGATGGAGGAGGAGAGTGAGGGACACAGGAGAGTGGGGACACAGGAGGAAGAGAGTGGGGATCACAGGAGAACTGGGGACAGAGGAGGAGGAGAGTGGGGGACACAGGAGAATGGAGGACAGAGGAGGAGGAGAGCGAGGGACACAGGAGGAGGAGAGCGAGGGACACAGGAGGAGGAGAGCGGGGGACACAGGAGGAGGAGAGCAGGGGACAGAGGAGGAAGAGAGCAGGAGAACGGGGACAGAGGAGGAGGAGAGCGGGAGACACAGGAGAACGGGGGAAAGAGGAGGAGAGCGAGGGACACAGGAGAGCGGGGACACAGGAGCAAGAGAGTGGGGATCACATGGGACAGAGTAGAAGGAGAGTGGGGGACACAGGAGAATGGAGGACACAGGAGGAGGAGAGCGGGGGACACAGGAGGAGAGAGCGGGAGATAAAAAAGAACGGGGGACAGAGGAGGACACAGGAGGAGGTGGAGAGTGGGGCACAGAGGTGAAGAGCGGGGGACAGAGGAGAGCAGAAGACTCCACCACTGGAATAGGCTAACATGTGGGGTGACACTGGGTTTTGGAGTGGAGGAATATGGGAGTTACAATAATTGGACGCCTATCATGATGGGACGAGGAAGACCATATATACTAAAAAGGGGAACATATATATCAGGATAAGGGCCATACTCCAGGAGGAGGACCATATATAGCAGGGTGAGGGACATTAATACATAGAGGGGTCAATTTGTGAGTCTTTATAGAACTTTGAACGTTACATGGGACTCAAGCATCCGACCAATGTGTGTGCGTGGGGGGCGGGGGCCAGGTCTGAATTTCGCACCGGGGCCCACCAGACTCTAGTTACGCCACTGCCACTGCGCCAGGCAGCCCAGCAAAGACAGGGAGGGAGGGTGGGTTCAGAGCGGTGTGTAGTGTCTCAGTGAACCTTGTGTGAACCCACCCACCCGGTCCCTCAGAGCGGAGCGCAGACAGACAGTGACGGCCGCCATACTGTTTGAAATTGTGATTGTGATTTGTGACACTGTCTGGCTGCTCTGCTGCCGGTGAGACTGCAGTCTGGTGGCCCCACAGGATTGACTGAGGAGGACTGTCTGGAGGAGGCCAGGCCAGTCCGAGTCCCCCACTACCTCCCTGCCTGGTGCTGCTGCTGCAAAGATGACAAGTAGTGCACTCACGGCTTGTGTGTGTGACTTTGAGTTTGGTGTCCTGCTGCTGCTAGTGCTATGTGCCTTCACACTGGTGTTCCCCTCCGCAGCGTTCTGCGGAGGGGAACCACCATGTGTGCGCAGCCAGCACAAGCCCCTATCTTTATAATGGGAGTGCACGGTGCTGCGCTTGACTGCGCATGACCGTGTGCTCCCATTCACTGCCATATGTGATTTGTACGCAGCAAATGCAACATGTCGCGTCCCTGGTGCTGAGGAGAGTGTGTGATTTGTGCGCAGGCATCCGCCTGCGTACAAATCACATATGGGAGTGAATGGGAGAGCACGGTCATGCGCAGTCAAGTGCAGCACCGTGCGCTCCCATTATAAAGATAGGGGCTTGTGCTGGCTACGCACACATGGCGCTTCCCCTCCGCAGTGTTCTGCGGAGGGGAATGCCAGTGTGAAGGCAGCCTAAATGTAAGGCTGGGTTCACATTTGCAGATGCCTCCACAGCGTTCTGTGGAGGACATCTGCAAGGAGCCGGCAGCCCTATCTTTTATAATGGGACGCACGGTGTCTGTCTGCAGATGCTTGCAGACAGCCGTGCGCTCCCATTGCCTGCCATGAGTGATCTGTGCGCATGCGGAGGCATGCGCACAGATCACACACTCCCATCCGCACCGAAAACCCGACCTGTCGCGTTCCCGGTGCGGACGAGAGTGTGTGATCTGTGCGCATGTCTCCGCATGCGCACAGATCACTCATGACGGGCAATGGGAGCGCACGGCGGTCTGCAAGCATCTGCAGGCACCATACGTCACATTATAAATGATAAGGCTGCGGTCTTTGCTTTAATGTCACTACCGGGCCTGGGGAGCAACTACAGGGAGGAGGGAGCGCAGCATCAGGATTGTGGAGCGAAAGACACAGGCGGGGAAACCTGCGGTAAGAAGAGGACCTCTGCACTGGTTTTCCTGCTTTGTGCTTCGCTCCCCGATCCCTGATGCCCCCTCCCCGCTCCTGCTCCTCACCCGCGGTAGCACCCCCCTCCCCGCTCCTCACTTGGCCTCAGGCGGCAGAGGGGCTGGCGACCCGTCATAATGGGCCTCTGCACTGTGCTTGCCACCCAGGCTGAAATCTGCCAGCCAGCCCCTGCTCCCCACCTTTATTGGTACTTCTCTAACCCCCACTATAGTAAGTGGTTCACCAATAGAAGCATAGGTGGTAAGGTCTAAGGCCGTTGGTTTGAGTTCATCACATGACCAGAGTTGTTTATAAAGGAGATAGGGTATAGTGGTCACTTGTGACCCAGTGTCCAGCAACGCAGGTGTTGATATGCCGTCTAGTATGATGGACAGGAATGGTCTTTGTCCGATGTAGGCATCATACCAGTCGGCTGGGCCCTATTGAGCTACTCCTGAGGTTTGGCATCGGCCCCCAGGGTCTGCTCATTTAAAGGAAAGTATCTCGCAATATGGCTGGTCTTGTTGCAGCAATGACAGATGGGTTCCCCTGTATAGCTGCTGCGGTTGGTGGTCCTTCCTCAAGACGACGGGGTTCGCCTTCCTCTCATCCATGGGACGTCCTTCGGGCTGTCAGCGAGCTGGATCAGTGGTTGGGGCTTAGACTGAGGCTTTGGCCCCTGCTGCAGCTGTAGGGCTTCCATGACTGTGGCTAGGCTCCTAACCAGCATAAAGCTTCTAACCAGCATGAGCATAAAGAGTCAATTTTATCAGAGTTGGTTGACTGTACATTTCTATCAGCTGCCGCCACTGGTGCTGGTGTTGTTGCAGCCGCAGCTTGGCCACTGCACCACCGCCAGATGGCAGTTTCAGGAGTCTTCACTGGCTGTAACCCCTTCATGACCATGTCCTTTAAAATATTGTAATCGGCACCCGGGTGGCTTAGGGACCACCAGCGCAGGGTTTGTTGTACTCTGGCAACAATAGCCCAAGGGTAAACTGTCCAATCAATAGTTTGTTCTCGTCAGGTACACTAGCAGGGCTGACTTGCTTCAGGGCCCGCAGCGCTTCCTGTAGGCGCCAGGCATAAGCCCAGATATCATCCACCGGCTTTTGATAACAATGATAGAAGCGCATTCAGCTGTCAGCCTCATTACAGTCCTCAAAAGCAGCTTTTAGTTTAGTTTTCTCTCTCTCAGCTGCACCAGTTAACTGTCCCAATACAACAGCAGCGCGCTGCTTGCCAGTCATTGCATACATGTCCAACATGCTGCAGATCTTTCTTTTGAAGGTAGACAAGGTATCAGGATGGCCGTCATACTGGGGCAAGCACTTGGCACCCGGGATATGTGGTAGCGAGATCGGCATGATCGGGGTTACGGCGCCCGGTTGGTTGGCGGCTCTACTGGTTGCAGCCATGTTTGATTCGGGGTGATTCGTGGGGTCTACGAAGGTGCTTTCACTGTCGCTTGATGTAGTGGACATTTTTGGGACCGTCCCTAGTGAATCACGACCAGTTTTTAACAGTTCGGAACTCCGTATACTGGGAGTTAAGTGTTTGGGAATTTCCGGACTAAGCCGCGGCATTTTGGAAGTACTCGGCAGTGCGAGGGGCGGGTTTTTGGTTTTACGCTCTGCAAGACATTATGCCACCCTTCTTCCCGCTCTGCGGCACCGTAATGGTGATTCAATTTAACAGTCACAAATCACACAATCTATATACGGCACGCAGTACCCGGTAGCACCGGGCACGGGATCCTGTTTGTGACACCAGGAAAAGCTGTGCTGCCCCAGGGCATATGGGGTACTCGGGTATCTGGGCCCTTGCTGAGGTTGGGATGTGACTGGAGGCCTGCCCAGACTCATGCCCTGGGGGCTATGCTGTTAAAAAAGGGGTAGTAAAAATGGGAATAAAGAGGTTGTGACGCCACCTGTGGTTTCTGGTGATTGCACCAGCTCTGCTTTGGGCCTCCAGGGATGATGTACAGGCAGCTAGGTGTTGAAGCTTCCCACAGGTGGAGCTGGATCCCCAGGGCTGTTGTGTGATGGGAGGAGAAGCAGGGATAGTCTCTACGAAGGACAGGGTCAGGGGTTGAAGAACCGACACCCACACCGTAGATTATCTCTTTACCTTTTACTGATGGTAAGGCAGGTAAACGTCCGGTACACTGTTGGGTGGCCAGGAAACACTTCTGGATCTCCACAGCGAGTGGGTATAAGGCCTCCTTATCTCTTTTCCCTTGGGTAAAGCCCCTGCCCTGTGTGAAACTTGGCTGGCCTTCTCTGCTCTCCTATCACCTGTGCTGAATTGGGATAACCTGCGTTGGCCTGCCGCTATCTCTCTTCCTGTGGTGCCTGGCTCCCTTGTTGGTGACTGCAAAGATGCCCGGGAGACTGAAGTCTCCCCGGTAAACCGGTATTCTCTGCTGGGCTAGATGCTGTCCTGCAGGCGCGGACTCCGATGTCCGGGATGCTTTCTGGGGTAAACCAAGATGGCTCCTCGGTCCCCAAACTGCTCTTTCACTCATTCTCCTTGCCTTCGACCCCACTCTTGGGCCCTGGAAAGACTAGGTTGGAGGCTGTTCAGTGTCACTGGCTCAGGCCTAATGCAGCTCCGACCACCAGGACGTCTTCACAGCTCTTCTAGCATCTGCACACTCTAACTAACTCCACGCCCAGCACCAGTATTTATAGGGGATCTTTCCTAAGGGCAGCCAGTTGAGCTCCCCCTACTGTGCTGGGGTGGAAGGTGTTGTTTGCGTCTGGTACCCGCTGTAAAAATCCATCCATGCTCTAGGTGAGTCTGTGGTTACCTGTGTGAGCAGGTCGCCATACTTTCTCTTTACTTAATAATCAGACTTATAGGTGCATCTCAATTAGAATATCATCAAAAAGTAAATTTTTTTCAGTAATTCAATACATAAAATGAAAAGCATATATTAAATAGATTCATTTCAAACAGAGTGATCTATTTAAAGTGTTTATTACCGTATATACTCGAGTATAAGCCAAGTTTTTCAGCACAGTTTTTGTGCTGAAAAGTGCCCCCCTCGGCTTATACTCGAGTCACTGGGTATTTGCTTGGGGGGGGCTGTAACCGGGGGCTGGAGGAGGCAGGAGGGATCCATTGTGGCCGCGGGCGGTCACGTGGGGCCGCCCATTAGTGTCAGCGGCGGGGGGAGCGGTGCATATTGCAGAGAGGTGGGGCTGGATATCACTGCTGGGGGACAGAATACTGCTGCAGGGGGCCTGTATACCGCTGCTGGGGTCCTGTATACCGCTGCTGGGGCCCTGTATACCGCTGCTGGGGCCCTGTATACTACTGCTGGGGGCCTGTCTACTAATGCTGGGGGCTTGTATACCACTGATGGGGGGCGCTATATACCGGGATGGGGTGCTATATAACAGGATGGGGATCTGCTGTATTTCGCACCCTAGGCTTATACTCGAGTCAATAAATTTCCCTAGTTTTGGAGGGTAAAATTAGGGGCCTCGGCTTATGCTCGGGTCAGCTTATACTCGAGTATACACGGTACTGTAAATGTTGATGATTATGGCTTAGAGTAAATGAAAACCCAAAAGTCATTATGAGCAGCTGGGGACTTGGATAAGGATTGCTGGATTGCGGTATAAGAGGAGTTTATATACGGTGGCTTTATTTTGGGAAAACCTGACAGTCTCCCTTTAAATACATAATGAATTTAAAAAAGTACAATAAACATATGTATACTGAGTAAGACTTGTAGAGACGTAGAGTGAGTCCTGCCCACGAGAACAAGAAGTGAATACAGAGGACTAAACATGGCCATCGTTCCATCGCCTGAATGTGTACCTTGTCAGGTAGGACAAACATCAGTGGCAACCTGCTCTAGGTTTCAGAAATCGGGTCTGAGTCTACCAAATATTTCCAGCATATCCTGTAGATGGCCATAGGCTCGATTAATCCCAATGACTTGTCATGGCAGCTGGGGCCCCATGTCTGCCTTGTGTTTTTAGCTATTTACAGAGACACTCTCACTTCTTTTCTGAGGAAACTTAGCAATAGAACATTTCTCAATCTGCACGGTTTAAGTATTTCACAATACAAACACTTCTGTGTAGTGCGTAGAAAAAATGGTGAAAGTGTTCCCAATATCTATACATAGATCGGAAACTCAGTCTTCATCCACTCAAAACTAGACATTTCAATGCCCATTACATAAGTATGCTGATCCTTGATATGACCACTGTAATTCACTCTCATGGCATCAAGTTACTAAAAATGATTTACAGTGCTTATATCATTATATGTTGTATTGCTCTTAACTGATAACAAGTGAGGAACACCATATAGTCATGTAGCTTGTATTCTGTGTATATTGCTTGCCATGTGCGAGCTACTGTAGTCTATTTACTACATTGTGCACCCCTGGAAGAAGCTACCGCAAAACATGAGTCGGGTAGACATGTGCTAGGTTTAAGTGGTCAATAGCTCGTTATATTTGGATGTACTAGACACTTTATGGGCAATTCATCAAAGAAGCTCTTATGCCATCTAATATATAAAGCTGAATGTGTGTATGTGTGTATGTGTGTGTGTATGTATAGCCGGGATTGGCATCTACACCATCGCAACTATAGCCACAAAATTTTGCACAGTCACACGTCTGGACCCCGGGAGCGTAATAGGCTATGTTGTGAGGCGAAACTTTAACCCCGCGCATTCCAATTCACCAAACAATTTTGCCCCTATCTACATAATGGGGAAAAAGTGACAGTTACCAGTTGACAGTTGTGAATGAGAAGAGCTTAATGATAGCGCCAAAGACTAACAGCACATACCAGCATATAGTCACTAAGGTGGGGCCCCAACATGAGATATTCACCACACACAGGGACATGTATACACACCACACGCACACAAAGAGTAACAGCAAGTGTATAGTCGCTAAGGTGCAGCCCCAACATTGGATACTCACCACGCACCCGAACAAACACACACCACAAAGACACACACACACCCCCAAGGGGACACACACACACTCTATAGCGACACATGCACTCACCACACAGGGACACACACACCACAAAGAGACACACACACACCACACAGACCCCCCCCCCCACAGGGACACACACGCATAGCCACACTATAGGGACACATGCACTCACCCCACAGGGACACACACACCCAAAAGAGACACACACACACCACACAGACCCCCCCACAGGGACACACACACATACACACCGTATAGGGACACATGCACTCACCCCTCAGGGACACACACATAACACAAAGGGACACACACAACACAGAGACACACACACCCCACACAGACACCCCCCCACAGGGACACACACACACATACACACCCTATAGGGACACATGCACTCACCCCACAGGGACACACACACCACAAAGAGACACACACAACACAGATACACACACACCACAGACCCACACACAGGGGCACACACACATACACACCTATAGGGGCACATGCACTTACCCCACAGGGGCACACACACCACAAAGAGACGCACACACACCACATAGACCCCCCACAGGGACACACACACATACTCACCCTATAGGGACACATGCACTCACCCCTCAGGGACACACACACAACACAAAGGGACACACACAACACAGAGACACACACACCCCACACAGACACACCCCCACAGGGACACACACACACATACACACCCTATAGGGACACATGCACTCACCCCACAGGGACACACACACCACAAAGAGACACACACAACACAGATACACACACACACACCACAGACCCCCACACAGGGGCACACACACATACACACCCTATAGGAGCACATGCACTTACCCCACAGGGACACACACCACAAAGAGACACACACAACAGAGACACACACCACACAGACCCCATCCCACAGGGACACACACATACACACCCCAGGGACACACACACCACACAGACACACAGATGTGCACAAATCACCTCATACAACTCGCCTCATACGTGTGCTATCTTTATTTTCCAAACATAAACATCTGATTAAAAACAGCCAATGTGCAACACATGTGCCATATATGGAATTAAGGCAGATGTCAGTCACATGAGCTGTCTATTATGTGTATGTGTGAGGTAACATATACTACCCGGCCAGGGGGAGGGTTTACTGTTGGCTGGAGATTTATTAGGCTGCCTATAGCAATCAATCACAGCTCAGCTTCTATTTTCCTACAGGTCATTAATATGACATATTCAAATTCTATTTTGTTATAGCTAACAGCAGTTATTTATTAACCCGGCGTAGCCGGGTACTACAGCTAGTAGAAGTATAAAATCTGTATCAATTGATGGTGTTCATTGTTTTGAAAAATCACAAACGTTTTCTGCAACTTGGAGTTGTGCAAAAATGTTGAGACTTTTAGCGTTTTCACAGCAGTGTGAACCATTTCTGACAATATGGGAGACGCTGAATAGAAGCAAGGGAAAGTCAGGACTCTGCCAGACTGTCAAAATCTGCATGTGTGGGTGTTTTCACACCAGTATATGTGATGGTGCCGCTAAACTCTGCTGTGCTGCCCATTCCCCCACAGAAAGCTTATCTGAATGGAGTCATGTGTGCTCTTCTCTCCAAGCACTTTCTAATCATGTAGGAGGTTAGACGTGGAGATCAGATTTGTATTACCGTATTAAATCTCATACACTGAAAAACCTAAGCTATTGTGGGTGTGTGTTCTTTTTCAGCTGTGGTGCTGCCTGTTTTTGATTAGTCAACTCATGCAAGGGAAAGAAGTACATGCCCCTTTTGACAAATCTCTGATAACTTTTGGGAAAACCTAGTGAGTGTTACCTCCTTAGATGTCAAAAAAGTTCACGCCCCTAAGAGTGTTCAGGCACATGCTACATGTGAGATGTTACTGATTCATTAAGACATGTGCGACTTTCACGCCCTCTAATCACAAACGGTGGGAAAATCGACAATCTTCATGAATTGGGGTCTAAATGCACACTGAAATTGATAACAGGGGAAAGGTAGAAATGAAGATCAGCTCACCCAGTTAAAATTATAGTACTCCAGTTCAAGGAAATGGTGCACGGATACAGTCCTGGTCTCTGGACCGGTAATCAACATTAAATAATGTAAAAAAATCCAGCACTCATAAACTTGCAATTATGAGGATTTATTCAATTAAATACGGCATCCACCAAATACAGGCAGTATGCCGTTCAGAAGCTGTCTAAGGGTGCCTTGACATTGCGGTCAGGTCCGGTCCGGGGCTGTCAGGGATGAACCTGACAGCCCCGGCCGGATTTGAACACAGAACCGGAGGGCAATCCGGCCCCATAGACTCCCATGTTAGGGAGCGCCGGATTGCCCCAGATACTGCCGTCCAGCTCCATTCGGCCCCATAGGATACTATGGGGCCAAAATCCGGTCCGGGGCTGTCCGGTTTACACTGGACAGCCCCGAACCGGACCTGACCGCAGTGTGAAGCCGCCCTAAGAAGAAGAACCTATATATACTTCCTTAATTGTAATACACATGTGATATAATTAGTCACTGACACCTGATTGAAGATAACACAGCCCAATGGTACTCTAGTTCCCAGCTTGAATATCCAGTAGGATTCGTGGTTCAAAAGTCTGCGTTTTCTGTCTCTATTTCTTGGAGAATTTGGAACCTTTTCAATACCAGAAAACCGCAAAGATCTTGTATCTCCTCCATGTTTTTGACAGAAATGTCGGGAAACTGCAGACTGATTAACCGCAGCGGTATTATCAGAATCTGAGATGTGTCTGCATATACGTCGTTTCAATTCCCCAGTAGTGCAGCCTACATACTGGACATTACACAGAGTGCACTCAATTAAATATACTACATAACTGCGAGTGCAGTTCATGTAGTTCCCAATGGGAAATTTTCTGTCATTTGACATTGAGGCTAAAAAAATAGAGAATTCTCTCAAAAAACGGGGCTACTCAGACGGGATACTAAAAAGAGCTAGTACAACAGTGAAAAAGAAAGACAGAAAAACTCTTTTAACCCAT
Organism: Allobates femoralis; assembly: GCA_033576535.1. Classification (NCBI taxonomy): domain Eukaryota; kingdom Metazoa; phylum Chordata; class Amphibia; order Anura; family Aromobatidae; genus Allobates; species Allobates femoralis. The sequence continues at coordinate 398,210,067 of JARQOC010000002.1, forward strand.
TAAGGACCGAGTCACTTTGCAGCTTAATGACCAGACCGTTTTTTGCAATTCTGACCAGTGTCCTTTTATGAGGTAATAACTGTGGAGCACTTCAACGGATCCTAGCGATTCTGAGATTGTTTTTTTCGTGACATATTGGGCTTCATGTTGGTAGTAAATTTAGGTCAATAATTTTTGCGTTTATTTGTGAAAAAATTAAAAATTTGGCGAAAATTTTGAAAATTTTGCAATTTTCAAATTTTTTATTTTTATTCTGTTAAACAAGAGAGTTATGTGACACAAAATTGTCAATAAATAACATTTCCCACATGTCTACTTTACATCAGCACAATTTTGGAAACATATTTTTTTTTTTTTGGTAGGAAGTTATAAGGTTCAAAGTTCATCAGCAATTTTTCATTTTTCCAGCAAAATGTAAAAAAAAAACATTTTTTTAGTGACCACATCACATTTGAAGTCTCTTAGAGGGGTGTACATGACAGAAAACACCCAAAAGTGACACCATTCCAAAAACTGCATCCCTCAAGCTACTTAAAAGTACATTCAAGAAGATTATTAACCCTTCAGGTGCTTCACATGAACTAAAGCAATGTGGAAGGAAAAAATTTCCAACAAAAATTTTCTTTTAGGCTCCATTTTTTCATTTTCACATGGGCAACAGGATAAAATGCATCCTAAAATGTGTTGTGCAATTTCCTCTGAGTACACCGATACCTCATATGTGGTCATAAACCATAGTTTGGGTGCACGGCAGGGCTCAGAAGGGCAGGAGCGCAGTTTGACTTTTGGAGCTAATTTTACATTCAAAAAGTTAAATGGCGCTCCTTCCCTTCTGAGCCCTGCTGTGTGCCCAAACAGTGGTTTATGACCACATATGAGGTATCGGTGTACTCAGGAGAAATTGCCCAACAAATTCTAGGATCCATTTTATCCTGTTGCCCATGTGAAAATGAAAAAATTGAGGCCAAAAGAAAATTTGTGTGAAAAAAAAGTACTTTCATTTTTACGGATCAATTTGTGAAGCACTTGGGGGTTCAAAGTGCTCACTATACATCTAGATAAGTTCCTTTGGGGTCTAGTTTGCAAAATGGGGTCACTTGTGGGGGAGCTCCAATGTTTAGGCACACAGGAGCTCTCCATACCCAACATGGTGTCTGTTAACAATTAGAATGGAAAATTAGCTCCGATTGTTAGTGGATACCATGTCGCGTATGGAGAGCCCCTATGCTCCTAAACATTGCAGCTCCCCCACAAATGACCTAATTTTAGAAACTAGACCCCCCCAAGGAACTTATCTAGATGCATAGTGAGCACTTTGAACCCCCAGGTGCTTCACAAATTGATCTGTAAAAATGAAAAAGTACTTTTTTTTCACCAAAATGTTCTTTTAGCCTCAATTGTTTCATTTTCACATGGGCAACAGGATAAAATGGATCCTAAAATTTATTGGGCAATGGGTCTTTCACACTTGCGGTTTTTTCCTGATTTGGAAGATCAGGAAAAAACCTGATTCTTACAAGATTCATTTTTTTTGCCCATTCTCTTTAATGATTTCAGGAGAAAATATGAAGCAACAAGATTCTACCTGACAAAATTAAAGTGAATGGGCAAAATACAGTAAGAATCGGGTTTTTCCTGATCTTCCAAATCAGGAAAAAAATGCAAGTGTGAAAGGGCCCTAAACCAATACCTCATATGTCTTGGGTTCAATTCCCACCAAGGACACTAAGGACAACATCTGCAAGGAGTTTGTATGTTCTCCCCGTGCTTGCGTGGGTTTCCTCCGGGCACTCCGGTTTCCTCCCACATTGTAAAGACATACTGATAGGATGTTTAGATTGTGAGCTCCAAGAGAGACAGCATTACTCATGTATGTAAAGTGCTATGGAATTAATAGCGCTATATAAATGAATAAATATTATATTATTATTATATTATTGTGGAAAACCACTGTTTGGGTGCACAGCAGGGCTCGGAAGGGAAATAGTGCCATTTGACGCTCCCAGCGGAAAGTTAGCTGAAATCGTTAGTGAACACCATATCGCATTTGGAGATTCCCTAATGTGCCTAAACAATGGAGCTCCCCCACAAGTGAGATTTTGCACTGATGATATGGAGCTCCCCTGTATTTTTGGTCACCAGCACAGATACAACAGGCAGGTACAGGCTGCCACCCACCCCCAGTTGCCTAGTTGTACCTGGCTGGTAATCAAAATACAGCGGAGACCTTTTTTTTAATACTTAAAATAATAAAAAAAAAAAAAAAACGACGTGGGCTTCAACACATTTTTAGTTTCCAGCCAGGTACAATTAAGCAGCTACAGGCTGCTACCCAACCCCAGCTGCTTAGTTGTACCTGGCTGGTAACCAAATTACGGCAGAGCCCTTTTTTTAAAATTATTTCTTGAAATAATTTTTTAAAAAAATGACGTGGGCTTCGCCATATTTTTAGCTTCCAGCCAGGTACAACTAGGCACCTGGGAGCTGGAATCCACAGCATGGAGAGGCCCAAGCGTTCTGGGGCCCCCACGCTGCAAATTGCAGCCCGCAGCCGTCCCAGGAAATGGCGCATTCATTAGAGGCGCCATTTCCTGGCGCTGTACCCAGACTTTTCCAGTTGCCCTGGTGCCGGTGGCAAACTGGGTAATAAAGGGATTAATACCAGCTTTGCATTGGCACCTGGCACTAAGCCCAAGGTTCATAATGTCGGGCCAATGTTAGACCCGGCCATTAGGAACCTCTAACTAAATGGTAAATAAGACACAACACACTGTGAAAAAATCAATTTATTATAACAAAAAACACAAACACATATTAGGACTCCATCTCTATTACCCCCACATGCCCTCCGACGTAGTCCACAACGATGGTCCTACGACGGTCAGTCACCTCCTGAGACTGCAGCGAGGGATCAAGGGTCCTGCTGCTGTAGTCTCTGAGGTCACACTGATGCTGCACTGTATGGCAATGATGCAAGCCCTAGTCAGTGCTGAAAACCCTATTCCCAGAGATTACATGATCTCTGAGGCTTGGGTAAGGTTACCAGATGTTGCCATGGCAACCTTAGATTACCAGATGTCGCCATGGCAACCTCAGGTTACCAGATGTCGCCATGGCAACCTCAGGTTACCAGATGTCGCCATGGTAACCTTAGATTTCCATGACGACGTCTGGTAACTTTAGGTTGCCATGGCAACATCTGGTAACTTGAGGTTGCCATGGCAACATCTGGTAACCTGAGGTTGTCATGGTGACATCTAATAACCTGAGGTTGCCATGGCAACATCTGGTAACCTGAGGTTTTCATGGTGACATCTGATAATCTGAGGTTGCCATGGTGACTTCTGGTAACCTGAGGTTGTCATGACGACATATGATAACCTGAGGTTGCCATGGCAGATGTCGCCATGGGAACCTCAGGTTACCAGATGTTGCCATGGCAATGTAAGGTTACCATGGTGACCTCTGGTAACCTGAGGTTGCCATGGTGACCTCTGGTAACCTGAGGTTGCCATGGGAACATCTGGTAACTTGAGGTTGTCATGGTGACATCTGATAACCTGAGGTTGCCATGGCAACATTTGGTAACCTGAGGTTGTCATGGTGACCTCTGATAACCTGAGGTTGCCATGGCAGATGTCGCCATGGCAACCTCAGGTTACCCGAGGTTGCCATGGCAACCTCAGGTTACCAGATATCACCATGGTAACCTTAGGTTGCCATGGCGACTTCTGGTAACCTGAGGTTGTCATGGCAACATCTGATAACCTGAGGTTGCCATGGCAGATGTTGCCATGGGAACCTCAGGTTACCAGATGTCGCCATGGCAACGTAAGGTTACCATGGTGATATCTGGTAACCTGAGGTTGCCATGGTGACATCTGGTAACCTGAGGTTGTCATGGTGACATCTGATAACCCGAGGTTGCCATGGCGACATCTGGTAACCTGAGGTTGCCATGACAACATCTGGTAATCTGAGATTGTCATGGCGACATCTGATAACCTGAGGTTGCCATGGCCTCAGGTTGCCATTTCCCTGCGCGATCATGATGTGATCGGTCAGTCAGATTGACTGACCGATCACATCGCTCTGAGTGTGGGGACCCCTAAAAAGGGTCCCCACACCTCTGCCCCTGACCCTCAGCTGTCACTGACAGCTGTTAGATTTGAGCTGTCACTGTTTGTTTACAAACAGTGACAGTTCAAAGCCATAACGAGTTTAGCCGTCATGATGCGGGAACTGACATCTTTTCATGACGGCTAAACTCGTCATTGGTCGTAATGGGGTAAAAGTACACACACAGCAATACCAATACTGACTCTATTACCTTTTCCACTGCTTATAGCCCACAATATCATGAGATAACCAACATTGTTAAAAAATATTTACCGCTGTTAAATCGGGATGTAAAATTGACACATATTCTGGAAAGAAATCCGGTGCGATTTGAAGCAAAAAAAGCCCCATTTTTAAGCAACATTCTTTAGCCTAGTTTTTTCACACTTCCAACCACACACTCAGGGAATACTTGGATGGAATTAAGGGGCTTTTTTAAGTGTGGTCATCTGAGATGTAAAGCCTGCAATGTACATAGAACTGAATTATTTGAATCCCGTGTTAATGACAGAAAATTTCCCATTGGGAACTACATGAACTGCACTATCACAGGTCTTTTGTCGAAACGCCTCGGTGTTAGCACATACTGCCTGTATTTGATGCATGCTGTATTTAATTGAATAAATCCTCATAATTGCTAGTTTATGACTGCTGGATTTTTCTACATTATTTATTCTAAATGCACACTGGATTATTTTGGCAGTTTTTAGAGCAGCAATATGGTTACTTTAGGAATAGTATATACAGGACCATATCCTTTGCACATGAATTGATGACTTGATCACTATCTTACGGGAATATGATCCCTAATGGTACCTTTACATGCCGCTACCGAGGGTAGCAACAGGTAGGCACCGCACGTGCACGCGCGCGTTTTCAATGGTTCCTAACGGTACCTGATGCCGCAATTACACGCCGCCACAAGGTGCTCCACAGAAGGTCTTTGCATTCCCCGGAAGTGCCGACGGGTGCCGGAGGTTACCTTCTGTGGTGCACCTTCCCTGATTTACACGCTGCTACCACAAGGGAATTTGGGCGTACATATTGTCCGCCGTAACTACATAGGCGTGACAGAGTTGTGTATTACGCGACGCTCGTACGGTGATTGAACAATGTAATAACATCATGATTGGCCAGCCAGCGCACGGAGGCTGCCTAATACATGACGCTATAGCAAATGTGTATTGTGACTGGTCAGCTCGTTAAATATGCCGCCCTGTGCAGGGACAGCCAATGGGTACACAGTAGTCCCCACCAATGATAGCTGATGGGGCGTGGTATACATAACGCTCAAGAATGCCCCAGGTAACTCAAATACCGTGCCTGTGCCCCGATTACACGCCGCCACCATAGGGGTTATACCTGCTTGTTTTTCAGCGCGGCTGAAAGACAGGTATCCAAAGAGACAGGAAGGTACAACCTGAATTACACGCCGCCACTTCGCGGTGTTTTGAAGGTAAAAGGTACAATTGTCTCAGACTCCTGCCGGTTTCTACCTTTCGGTAGCGGCGTGTAAAGGTACCATTAGATATATGTGTACCGTAAATTGTGAACAACAAATGAAAATGAGTGCAATTGAATACAATTAGCCGCATCTTAGATTCCCAGTAAAAATCCACTGGTTGTTATAACTATTACTTCTTACCTTATTAGAAGGAGACTAAGAAGAGAAAGTATTAAATCTGGACTATAGCTGTGGCCAAATAGATGGAGGAGCTCTTTATAATAAGAGAGTAATGGTGGGTTTACACACACCAATTTCTGTGTCCAATATCTGAACAGATCTCTGGTTGCAGTGAAATCATGGACACATGGCTCCATTTTGTACACAGCCACAAAATGGAACTATGTGTCCATGATTTCACTGCAACCAGAGATCTGTTCAGATATTGGACACAGAAATTGGTGTGTGTAAACCCACCATTAGGGTACCGTCACACGTGGCGATCTCCTGGGCGATTCCATAGCCGACGCACGTGCACGCGCACGCATTTGCATGTCGCCTGAGGTCGCCGTCCCCCATTTACACGAGGGCGACAACTTAGGCGACGCTCGGGCGACAACCCGAACGGAAATTGCCTGAGCGTCGCCAATGGCCCAGGGGCGATCAAGTCGCTGGTCGCCGCTTCCGCGTCACACTGAGCCACCACATTAGCTATGTGGGCGTAATTTTGATCAGCATCTTGGAGATAGGCGTTAACATAATGCTGTGTGACGCCTTGAAGACATGTGATTGGTTCCAAACAAACACCAATCATTATTTAATGTGTCCTTGTTGTTGTACTTTATAGACAACTCTCGTGTGTTGTGTCGTGGATTATTACTAAACGCATTGGCATTGCCAACAAGGCAAAACACGACGCTCGCGTATTGTACAGTGAATTTTTACAGCGCTTTTAGGTTATGGTTTAGGTTATAAACATATACAGATTGACAACGCTCGGGTGAATGATCGCACGGGAGATGTGTCACATGTTGACGGGGGCCCAGAAGCGCCGCATGAGCTACAGTATAATAAATGTAATCTTGGGCATCCTGTCATGCAGGAAGCCTGCAACTACAGGGCTCATGCAGCTTTTATTTTAGATGTTATTGCAATTGCGTTCTGTTAACATACATTTGTGGCAGCACATCTCTGAACTTTTAGCACACAGCCACAAACACAGAGGCGACATCTATGTACAGTATGTACGCTCCTGGGTGAGACACCTTTCAACATCATCAAATATGGCACTGAGGAACAAGGCAACCAATCGTAACGCTCGAGCTGCCACCAATCCACGCACTCCCCCAGAGCTACTAAATACGCCCAGAAACACCTACCAGAATGGTATAGGCGATGTGTGCTGTCGCCTTTGACATCGCTTATGAGATGTTACACAGGACGATCAGCACACATCGCCCAAGAATGGTCGCCTGGTTTCACAGCACTGATGTGAAACCAGGTGACCACTCAGACGTGTCGCCGTCGCCCACTTACATTAGGCGACGCATTGGCGATATCGCCGGCGTCGCCTATGGAATCGCCCGGGAGATCGCCACGTGTGACGGTACCCTAAGGGTTGGAATAAAAATCCGTCATTGTGTAAGAAAATACCTGTTGCCTGATCTATTAGGAAGTCCAGATGGTATATTCCACGATGGACACACTGGCTAATGCAGTATCATATGACATGAACAAGGGTGAGTTCAAGACACATAAGGAATACAAATAAAAATGTCGCTCTTAAAGAGGACCTGTCACCAAACCAGGCATGGTGATCTAATTACAGCACTGGATGCAGCATGTCTGCAGCATGCAGACAAGGGGTCCCCCAGCACTTGAGCAGCCCTGTATTCCGAGATAATACACTTTGAAAACTTACATGTTCCATCCATTAAGGAGGTGGCTAGAGGCTGCATCCAAGGGCAGATTCACACCCCCTGCATGTTTAATCTGCCCACCGCTGCCAATCATTCTCTCCCTCTTCAGCAGCATTTAAACAGAGTTTTTTTTTCTCTCCCAGAAAGTCTGTTTAGCCCCGCCCCCTGTTATGCCTCCAGCACGCATGCGCAGTGCGGGGCTTGAAGCTAAAAGAGCGGCGCGGGTGTACATACGTCACCTGAAGCCGGAAATGACGCCATTTGCGTCATACAGCCGCACTGCAGCCACGCCAACACACAGGAGAGTGGGGAGGCGCGCATTTCAATCAGCGTTGAAGATCACTCCTATTGAGGCGTGAAATTAGGAAGAGGGAGAGCCTGCCTGGGTGATATGAATACAGTAGTCACTAATTAACATTGCTAATGAGTGAGTTTAATAACGTTTATCTTCATTTTCACTAGATGCATTTAGGAGCTAAAAGGAGTGTAGGATAAGTGTGAATATGCTCTAGGGACATGTTTTAATAGCTTATGAGGTGATTTGGGGGTGACAGGATCCCTTTAAATGCTGCTGAAGAGGGAGAGAATGATTGGCAGCGGTGGGCAGATTAAACATGCAGGGGGTGTGAATCTGCCCTTGGCTGCAGCCCCTAGCCACCTCCTTTATGGCTGGAGCATGTAGGTTTTCTAACTGTATTATCTCGGGGTACAGGGCTGCTCTAGTGCTGGGGGACCCCTTGCCTGGATGCTGCAGACATGCTGCATCCAGTGCTGTAATTAGATCACTATGCCTGCTTTGGTGACAGGTCCTCTTTAAAGAATAATTTGTGGAAAAATATATCTCATCTGGACTATAGCAACAATTTCAAAAAAACTATGCAAAAATAGTATAAGAAAAGAATAAGATCGCTTTATATACAATCAGTGAGTGAAATAGACGGGAAATATACATAAGATTTTTTGATGCCTATATGTGAATTCCCACATAAGTATAGATGTATTAGGGTATGTGCCCATTGGAAGTTTTGTGAGCTGTTTTTTAGCGTTTTCCGCCTGTGTTTTCCGCTGGGTTTTATGTAAATTTATGTTAATCCTAACCAGCGTTTGGATTAACATGCTAGTCTATGGATTTCCGAAAACGCTGTGCACATTAGAACTTTTTTTTTTTTCTCCTTTCCACTTTCTTCACCGGTTTTCCACCGGATTTCAAAGATTGAGCTTGTGACTTCTTTTGAGCGTTTAGCCAGCGTATCAGAGCTTACAAGTGCACAAAAAACAGTCTTAAAAACGCCAAGAAAACCGCTGAGAAAACGCTGTATAAACGCTAATAAACTGCACACAAAACGTTAAAAAAACGCTAAAAAAATCGATGGACACTGCTGAGGTCAGGAATTTCAGCTCCTGAAATTCTACACCAGTTTTCTGACGGTCTGCAATGATGCACAACCGTCCAATGTGCACATACCCTTAATCTTTTGATAAATAAAGCTGTGAGAAGCAGTGGGGTCCATAAAAATCACAGCATACAAATCGTAATAAGTGAAGATGTTTTATTGTACCATATAGAAAATTAATACCACTTGTTTGTTGAAAAGGAATTGTTGGAATATATTGATATATTAAGAATTATTCATTATGATTGTTTTAATGCATACATTCTATGGAAATATATAATAGGAGATTTAGTAACAGGATAAAATAGACAAAGTTTTTAGTTTTTTTTTTCTTTGTCCTCCTGCTCTCCCATGTGAGAGCAGGAGGACTAATTAGAAGGATCAAGTAATTGGATGATCGGGACACCTTTTTCCCAGAGATTTATTATTTATATCGATCGTTTTTATTGTTATCTGTACCTGCGGAAGGCTATGTTTTAAAATTTTTAGCCGAAATGCGTAGTTTTAATGTGAATAAAAATAATTTGGAAGTAAGAATAAAGGCTTCTATTTCTTCCTGGGAGCGCTTGTGATCTCCACTGGATGTCTTTTTCATTCTGAATCTTGATCACTATCTTGGTTTTTATGTATTTTAGTGCCTTTTATTGTACCACTATAATTTCAAGTTAAGTTCAGATTTCTAATTATTGTTCTAGTGTTGTCACTCTTCAAGTAGTAGTGTTGTGTCTTACATGAGCACTTTTCAACATAATGATTTATGTACCTTTGGCTTGTTGTTTTTTTTTAATCACAATTTGTAGATTGTAAAAATGCTCAGATTTATTCCCAAAAATCAACTTTCAGATCACTGGAGGTCCCAGTAGTTAAACCACCTGCGATCCCAAGGTTGGAGCTCTGAAACCTCAAGAACAGGGCTTTGCAGGCTCACCCTAAATTATGGATAGGACATAACTTGATTTTTTGGGGATTAATTTTTTAATGGAAAGATATCCTCCATGTATCAATGAGCAAAAGATTGTCACATCTCCGTCAGAATCTGTGACTGTCCCAACCACTAGGCGCCACCAAATTCCTTCAGCCAGTGGTGCCGGTGACAGGGGGGCCATGTACTCGTCGGAACTTGCTCGTTTAGTTCCTGCGCCTGCCGCTGGGCATTGCTATGCTCGCCCCATAGGTGATGGGGAAGAGGTCCCTGCAGAGGCATCTAGTAGACACAAGCTTTGTTCTTCTATCGGAATTGAAGTGGCTGGTGCCCATGGTGCATCACTGTGTGGCCTGGTTGTAGGGGCAGTCCATGTGAGGTCATCGGGCTCTGAGCTCCAGCCTATGAGAGGGGACTGCGTCCTTCAAATACCTTGGGGCCTACCTTGCAAACCACCAGATATATTTTTGAATCCCCTGCTGTCTAGTTAAGTGTGTTACTATAGTGTTTCTGACTTTTGCCTGGATTTTGGACTCTTCTACTGCCTGAGGATTTTGTACTTTTGCTGCCACCCCGGTTTTGACGCTGCCTTCTGACTACTCTTTCGGATCCTGATTTAGTATTTCCTTACCTCCTAATTTTGACCCTGCCTGGCAACCTCCTTTCTCGGATCTACTGCTCACTTATATGCAGCTACCTCCTGGCCTTCATAGTAATTCCAGATCTCTGTATTAGGGTAAAGAGTCTCAGGGTTTCTCAGGGTGCTGCCTTACCAGCAGTTCAGCCTTGGTAGTGGATGGCCATCACAAAGGTGTTTATTTAACATGTTAATGGGTTGTCTCATGTTTGTTCTTCAGGAGCGGATCACTCCCTATCCTGATGATTGAGAAACCAGGTGGCAACATGGTTGCATTACTGAAAAGCAAAAACTTCAAAACCATATCATGCCATAGCAAATTAATCAATTTCATGGTTACAGAACGTCCACTATGAGGGCACATTTTGAAGGACTATATAGGAAACACTCCATCAATCTACAAAATAAGTGCAAGCACTAGGGAGTTAATGTTTCATAAATTAACACTTTATTAAACATATAAAGTAACAGACAGTACACCGTTAAAAAATGAAGTGTTTTTGTGAATGAATCCAGATATGAACCACATAGAGGTAATTGCACTCTCAGGGTAACACAATATTGCACCTTATAATACCAAGTAGTTAGTCTTATTCATTATTATGGGGGAATCAGTGGTGACGCAATCACTCAATCACTGGTTTACTCACCCATAATATTTGTGCTGTTCCCTGTTCCAGTCAGTGCCCTCAGTTGTGGCCCCCCTACGACCGTTTCGCAAGGCTTTCTCAAGGGGTTTCTTTGTCAGAAAGCCTGGGCGTGATATGAAGAAGAGGGGCAGCCTGGATGAGTGACTATGAATAGCATAGTCACTCATTATCATCAGTAATGAGGTACTATAAAAACGTTTTTCTTCAATGTCACTTGCTGCATTTAGGAGGTAAAAGGAGTGTAGGGAAAGTGTTAATATGCTCTAGGGACAGGTTTTAATAGGTTTAGAGGTGTTTTGGGGGTGACAGGATCCCTTTAAGAATAGTGTTTACAAGCTCTACAACAAAAACATAGAAAAACAGTGCTTCCTGGTATATTATAGTAGGGGCACAAAACCAAAGAATGAATGAACAAAATTACTGTTCACAGCACCAATGAAAAAAATTGTGTGCATAGACCACTACTGTTGTTAAATTCCAAAAGAGTACAAAATCCCAACAAGTGGGAAAA